>JAGFMF010011680.1:7695013-7822673 GCA_019455555.1 Galemys pyrenaicus | reverse complement strand
CCGATTGGTCCATTCCACGATCCAGGCAGCACACTGCTACATAAAAGGTCTCTGAGGTAGGACTGCCACACTAACTTGCAGGGGAGCCAGAGACCACTCTTCCTGCCGGCTGCAACCCGGTAACACTCTCTGGTCTACGTCCTGCGCTCCCGTGGATGGCTCGGACACACCCACGCCAGCGTGGCCCTGGAGAGACACCGTCTTCTCTTCCTTCAGAGCTGGGGCGATCTGGGTGTGCCAACAAGCCCATGCCAGCTGCAATCAGGGGCCAGGACTGGGCATCGGGCTTCTTTGGCTTTCTGTCTGCTCCCGCCCTCCCCTCCTGCAGACCCATCCCTGATCTGGTTCCCCCCACCCCACTCCACCACCAACCCAGCAAAGGTCCCGGATGGTGCCAGTGCACGGACAGATGCACCCTGGCCGGAAGGCCCTTGGGAGACAAAGCACATCCTCCCGTTGCCATGGCAGCAGGAAAGTCAGCGGTGGATACAGCCCGTCGACAGTAACGAAATAGCCCGGCCAGTCCTGAGGCCCATCAGCAAAGGGCACGGCCTCCTCCAGGGGCAGCGGTGGCCGTGGGCCCATTCACCCTCTCACATCGTGTTAGCCCCGCCTGGGTTAGACCCAACAAGCCTGATGCCGTCTCCAGGCAGGTGGGATGGTTCACGGGGAGTCCCGCCCTGGCCACGAGCTCCCGTGGGGCTGGAGCCCCAACAGAATAGCCCGCGTGAGGCTGCGGAGGCGCCGCAGGGCCAGAGCCCGGCCGTGGCCCAGCCACTCCTGAGTCCCGCAGGTGGACAGGCAGGGCTGCACGAAGAGCTTGACCCGAGTCCGCTCGAGCCTCCCGGGCACGAAGCATTGCGTCACAGAGCTGAGTGATCTTGGGGTACAAGTTCAAACCGCCCTGGCCCGGATTCTGGCTTTGCCACGGGTTCTCTTCGCCGTGCGGGCCACTGGAATGACCGCACCCCACAGGCTGGCCTCCTCGCCGCTGAAGCTTGTCCTCGCGCAGTTCTGGAGGCCAGAGGCCTGCAACGAAGGCGCCGGTGGGTCTGGGCCCTTCCCAGGAAGCCTCCAGGGAGGAGCTTCTGTCGGGAGGACCCCGAGGAGGGCCCAGCGTCCATTCACCCCAGGAGCTCGGGCCTGGGGCAGCCTCGTCCCTCTCTGCCGCCTTCCTCACTCACTCTTCCCTCTTGTGTATCGGGGTCCAGATCCCGCCTTCTCAGCAGGAACCCCCGCACTGGGTTGAGGGGCCCCTCCGTCCAGCTTCACATGAACCAGTGACCCCTGCAAGCCCAGTCTCACCAGAGCCGCCTCCGCAGTCCGAGCAGCGGCAGCCAGGGCTCGCGTGTCTATTCCTGAGAGAACCCAACCCAGCCCCGGCCTGGCTGAGGGGCCGTAGGCCACCTGCCTCTGTGAGCCTCGGTTTCCTTAGCTGAAGGACACAGAGCCAGGGCACTCCCCACTGCCGCGAAGCTCGGGTGGGGACTGACCCTCGCACGCTGCCTCCCCCTCCCCCTCCCCTTCTGACCACTTCCCTTACAGCTCCGGAACCTGCGTCCCTCGTCTGTCCGCTGAGCCAACCCAATACAATGCCGCACGGCCAGAAAAGGCAGGGAGGTGGAGAGGAGAGGGCAGTGGTGGCTGGCTGTGGCTGGCCCCAGAACGCAGGGAGAGGCACACCCAGCCCCCAGAGGCCCTGCAGCCCACTTGGGAGCGTCAGCCAGAAGCTGAAGTGCCTGGTCTTCGGCGGAATCCGACTTCTGGGCATTGGTCCTGAGCCTTCAGCCTACCTGCCAAATGGGGCATGAAAGGCTCTTCATCACAGCGCTGTTTATCAAAAGCAGATTGAAAACAGCCCATGCTGCATGGTGCATCCATGTAACGACGCACGAGCGGTCATTAAAAACAACGAGGCAGTTGTCCGTATGCTGAGCACCATGATGAGCAACACGCCCCTGACCGAGCCGCAGCCGGCGGGAGGGACGGCCGAGCCAGACAAGGGCCGTCAGGGCCCTGGAAATACCACATGCACCTGTCCAAATACATGGAAGGAGCCACCAAGTGGACCCGAGGTGACCCACGGGCTCAGAGTGACCACACGTGACCATGAGGGCGCCGGTGAGACAAACTCCCCTGTGGAGAGGCGGGGTGTAGACAATGGGGGAGATCCAACAACGAAGGGAGGGGACACGGCACTGGGGAATCGCTGCATCTCCCCCTCAGTTTTGCTATGGAACTAAAACTATTCTAAAAAATCAAGTATGCTCACAAGCAAGTCAGTCTGAAGAGCACGAGCCCAGGACGCTGTAACTCGCGTGGGGACGGACGCACGCCCACCCGGGACCAGCCCAGCACCCCGCGCGGGGTCCCCAGGGCAGAGGGCACGGGTAAGCGTCAGCCAGGGAGGCGAGGACAAACGGCGGCCACAGGGCAGTCCCCTTGCACGCCAACACTGACGCAGGGGGGCGCCTGCCCTGGGGCGGGGCGGGGCCGGACAGCCATAGAGCAGCACAGAGGAGATTGCCACACAGTGGCTGTCTCCGAAAAAGGGACTGGGCAACTGGAGAAGGAGGCAGACGAGACACGTTTTCACTGTCTGCCTCGCTGTGCCTTTGGAACCAGGTGTTATAGAAACAAAATACCAATTCGCTAAGGTATTTCAGCTATAGCAGTATTTTAAATAATAAAGGAGGTTGTGACCCGTTTGCTCCACCTCAACAGACCCTGAGCTCACAGGAGGGTCTGGGAGGGGCGGGAGAGCAGTGGGGCGCAGGGCGCGGGCGCGGCTGGCGGGGTCCCCTGTGGTGCCAGCCACAGCTGGGACAAGCACAGGGCTGGGCCCCCAAAGGAGGAGACAGAATGTCCTCAGCTGCCTGCGGGTGCAGCCGTGCACGCTGAGAGCAGGAGCGGGGCTCCCAAGCCCTGGTGGGGGCCAGAGGAGATGGTGAAGGCTCCTGGGCGTGGAGGCCCACGCAGGGAGCGCAGACCTGCTCCTCCAGCCGCCCGCTGGAGAGTGCAGCGCTGCAGAGGGAGCGCTGCCCAAGGAGCCAGGCAGGAAGGCGCTGATGACAGGCCCCTGCCAGGCGGCGGCTGTCCCGTCCTCTCGGGCCCAGCGAGGTGGCTGGCTAAGTTGATAAAGTAATCAAGACACGTGCTCAGGCATTATTATTTCACAAACATCTCCTGGGGGCACACAGGCTGTTTCCTCTTGAATCAACCTGACATCTCAGTATTAATAGCTGTTAATTGTTTAATTTGTTCATCCTTCCCAGGGGCAATTGCATTTTAACTGGCACTTGAGGCACTCAAAGGAATGTGTGTCTCTGGGAAGTTATTTCAAGACCGTGACAGGGTGACAGAGGAGAGCTATTTGGGAACAGAATCCTTCTCTGCACCCTTCAAATCGCACACAAAAGGGCTTACCGGACCCACGCAGCTTTCATCCCAGCTCATCCCAGGAATAAGACTGAGGACCTCTCTACAGGAACAGAAGCCACTTGGACAGACATCTGCAGTGCCTGCTCCGTGCCCCAGAGCCAAACAAAGGGCCAGTGTCTCCTGAATGGCTCAAAAGAGCACAATTGACGCAGGGTCTGTCAATCAGACATATTCCACTAGCATAACTTACCTGGTCTGCAAAGAAATAAAACCGCTGGAGTGTGTTCAATGCGAGGTGCTGCAAGGGCCCAGGAGGGGCCCCTGCTTGCCCCCACCATGAAATGGCAAGAACTTTTCCAGCCCGAAACACAAAAAGAACTATGAGCTACTTTTCAAGGACAAAGACCCTTCCTTTGTTTTGCTATGGATAACGAAGCTTGGAGTCCACCCTCTAAGAAATAGCCAATCTCTGCCATTTGGAGGACGGCCCACCTGCCATGGGGCTTTCTAACTCTCCAAGCAACTGACTCCTTCAATATGCAGCCTACAGAGACTGGAGACTTGGAGCCTCTCAACCACCCCGGTGCAATCATTGTATGGATTTGATGCAGCATTAGCGCCACGTGTAAGGTGCTTTATGTTTTTGATTTGCAATTAAATCAAGGATGCCTCTTTGCTAAGATGGCCGCCACGTGCTCATATCCCGCAGCAAGCAAAGCAGGCGACTTTTATTTAGGATCATAAAACACAGAGTGGGAAGCTTGAAATTTCAAGCAACTTAATTTCTCCTCTGGCTCTTGCAAGCTAGTATAAAAATCTAACTGCTTACCCATTCATTGTAAAAAATGGTTGAAGAAATCACTGGTGCTTTACAGTGATAATCTAGTGACGTCACCAGGCAGGCAGCACTGGGAGGATGGTGTTGTGCGACGGATGGGTGCACCCCCCAAACCCATGTGTTGAAATCCTCAGGCCCAAGGTGAAGGCGTCCGGAGAAGGAGCCTTCAGGAGGCGACTGGAGTTAGAGGATGTCATGAGGGGGCCCTCGCAGTGGGACTAGTGCCTTGGAGAAGAGCGAGGGTTCTCCAAGCATGTACCCCGAGGACAGGCCTCGTGAGCACCCAGGGAGAAAATGGCTATTTACCAGCCAGGAAAAGAGCCCGCTACAAGAAGTAAACCTGCCACCACCTTAACCTTGGACTTCCCAGCCTCTAGGACGATGAAAACTTACCATCTGTTACTAAGCTGTCCAGGACCATCCCAACCGTGAGGCGATGACAGCTGGAAGAGCAGCAAGGACGACTGGTGTGCCGCGCCATTCCCCGTGGAGGACCTCCAAGCACGTGAGTCACCGGTTTCCCCCTGTAGGGTAAAGGTTGATCAGGTCTTTCCACCCTCCCACCACTGATGATGGACACATGCGGTGCTGCGAGCATTCCAGGGTGGGCATGCGCAAGTGGGCGCACCTGTGTTGCACATGGGCATAAATGGGTGGCGTCATGAGAACTGTTGAGGACCAACAGACAGAACTGTGAGGGCCGACCGACAGAACTGAAAGGACGAAGGAGCAGCAGCAGAGAGAGAAGCAGCAGCCGAGAGGGTGAGATGTGCCAGGGGCTGGGGCCAGCCTCCCGGCCCCCCCGGCACCCCGCCTGCCATGTACCTGGCCACCTCTACTAAATAAAGCATGAAAAGCCACCGAGGGCTCCAAGACTCTCCTTCCCTGACTCGTCTGCCCAGAACCATCCCGAACCTTGCTCCAGTGCCACCCCTCCTGCCGCTACAATTGGCGTAGTCGGCAGGATGGTTCGATGCACATGGGTGCAGAGCCCTAAGAAGACTGCAGGAGGAACTAAGGTGGCAGGCCACGAACTTGTAACTTGGCAGAGCAATGGCAGCACAGGAGGTGGCTGACCAGGACGCTGCGGGAAGATACTGCAGGAGCGCAGGAGGTGGACAAGGTCCAGGAGCTGCAGGACATGACCTGGAGTGGAGGAGGAGATGCCCACGAGGACCAGCCCATGACCCGAGGCAGCAGACCAACAGAGGACCACGATTCAGAGCTCACCCACTGCTGACGCAAGGAAAGGACTGATGGACTAATGGGACTGACAATCCTGTCAGAAGGCAGATTGTGTTTGTGGGACCCTGGGGGTGGATGATTATTATTACACTCCAGGAGATGGAATAGAGGCATGGCCAGTGGGCCTTGGTGGCCAGAAGCAGCCTGGGCGTAGAAAAGCCCAAGAGTGACAGAGGCAGGAAGCCCTCCGCAGCCAGGCAGAGGAGAGGTTGGCAAAAGCTGGCACTAAGTTGGGGAAACCCAAAGTGGCTGGTAAGCAGCCTGTTTGTTAGAGAAGGCTGATGAGTTTCTTAAAATCACCTGTAGGTGATGCCCCGCTTGTTAAGTGAGGGTGAGGAGCTGAGGAACCGTCCTTGGAGGACGGGAAGGGAACGTGGCTCGTGGTGGAGCCCACAGCCAAAAAAAGGGGACCCAAGAGAGGCCGCATGTGGAGCTTGTGTCCACGGATCCCCGACCCGTGTGCGTGTGCACAGGGTTGGCCTGAGTGCAGGGTCTGCATGTCACATGTGGCTATGAAAAGCCGAGTGTTAGAGTGACAGCAGAGAGTGCCCTGGCGATTGGGCGATTACCCCCAAAGAGTATAGAATCACAAATCCCAAGAGTGAGAGCATCCTGGGGGTGGGTGCGGTGTGTGGCTTGTGGCTGAGACCACAGCCAGAGAAGGCCAGGAAGCCTGATGACTCCTGGCGTGTGACGGCAGATGCCGTGAGTGGTTCCTGCCTCATATGTAATCAGTGCCTTGGGCAGCAGATATGGTGGATCATCTGCTGGTGCCAATAATGTCTTTTGCCCCTAGGTTGGTGCCCTGCCTAGGTGTATGTGTTCATTTGCATTTTGTATTTTGCTGCATTGCTTGATGGATGATTGATGTATGATTTGTATGGTGGAAAACCTGAGGGAGTAGACTGTAGGGTAAAGGTTGATCAGGTCTTTCCACCCTCCCACCACTGTGATGATGGACACCTGCAGTGCTGCGAGCATTCCAGGGTGGGCATGCGCAAGTGGGCGCACCTGTGTTGCACATGGGCATAAATGGGTGGCGTCATGAGAACTGTTGAGGACCAACAGACAGAACTGTGAGGGCCGACCGACAGAACTGAAAGGACGAAGGAGCAGCAGCAGAGAGAGAAGCAGCAGCCGAGAGGGTGAGATGTGCCGGGGGCTGGGGCCAGCCTCCCGGCCCCCCCGGCACCCCGCCTGCCATGTACTTGGCCACCTCTACTAAATAAAGCATGAAAAGCCACCGAGAGCTCCAAGACTCTCCTTCCCTGACTCGTCTGCCCAGAACCATCCCGAACCTTGTTCCAGTGCCACCCCCTCCTGCCGCTACACCCCCCCATCTCTGACATGGCTACAACCTGACCCATGGTTCCTCTTGCTGTGACATTTCCTTCCAACCTTGTAGGGCCAGGAAGAGGCACAGAGCAAGTTCTCGATGATTCTGGGCAGACAGGGTAAAGAAGGAGTCCTGGAGCCCTCGGTGGCTTTTTTTAGTGTTTTATTGCGCTATTGGATCAAAGGCGACCAGGTACATGACTGGCAGGGGTGCCGGGGGGCCAGGAGGCTGGCAGGCCTCCCAGCCCCCGCGCATCTCACTTTCTCAGCTGCTTTGCTGCCTCTGCTCTTCTGCTCTGCTGCTCTTTCTATGTTCTGCTGGTGTCTCATGACGCCGCCCGTTGACGCCCACGTCTAAGCCCAGGCGCACCCACTTGTGCATGCCCACTCAGGCCTGCGTGCAGCACTGCAGGTGTCCATCATTATGCCAATGGCAGGAGGGTGGAAAGCCTGATAACTTTTCTCTGACCCTACAACCCTCCATCTCAGAAACCTTCTTTCAGGAGCAGGCAAGATGGTTACCAACGAGAGTGTGAGTCTCGGGAGTGCATGGCAAAAGCACAGGTGCCAGCAGCATCGGTGTCACTCCACACCATGCCTGAGGACTCGGAACACCCTCAAGGCCTATCCCAGGGCTCCTGCTCAGAAGTGGAGAACAGAATTGGAAGACAGGAGCATCGCCATAGTCCCAGTTCAAAAGGAGACCTGCACCCCTATATTTAGTGCAGCATTATTTACAATAGGCAAGATATGGAAACAACCTAAATGCCCAAAAATAGATGCCTGGATCAAGAAGACGTGGTATGCTTTATAAAAGGGAAATCTGGACATGGAGACAGATATATACATGGAAAGGCAAAGTGAAGACCCCGGGAGAAGATGGCACGGGACTGGAGTGATGCCTCCAGGGGCCCGGCCCCCAAGATGCACCAAGTGCCAGAGGCCAGAAGAGACCAGGAAGGGTCCTCCCCAGAGCCATCGGGGAGAGCTTAACCCTGCAAACAACTTGCTCTTGGACTTCTGACCTCTGGGTGGTGAGACAAAGATCTGTTGTTTTAAGCCCTCCAGCTGGGGTCTTTTCTATGGCAATCCCAGGAAACCGCTACACTACCACATTAAATGTATGGGCTAACTGTATGTATTATCACAATTTCTGAAAATTT
The DNA here is from genome assembly GCA_019455555.1 of Galemys pyrenaicus. Lineage (NCBI taxonomy): Eukaryota > Metazoa > Chordata > Mammalia > Eulipotyphla > Talpidae > Galemys > Galemys pyrenaicus. The sequence continues at coordinate 7,814,711 of JAGFMF010011680.1, read as the reverse complement.
AAAGGGTACAAGAAATTGCCTTTTTTTTTTTTTTAGCAAAACGCCCAAGAATATAGATCCCTCCCCCCAAAAAATGATATATCTTCGGGGGCAAATTGTGAGAACGTTAAGAAAAGAAGTAATAGAAGAAAAGACTCCAGAAATGAAGGTAGAAACTAAACCCACATCGATGGGCCTCCTACTGACCAATTTAAAGAAAGAAATCCAGCCAGTGACATTACACAGTTCCCCCAAGGAAGGAAAAAGGAACTGTCATCAGGAGAAGCAAAGCCATTTCTGATACTGACATCTATGAGGAAGCTGACTGAGAGACCCGCCTGATTGCCGAATTACATCCTTAAGAGTATCCTCTACACAATAAACATGTTCTTCATGGAATGAAGCTCTGAATTACAGCGCACCATAATTATAGCAATCTCCATTTATAGCCAGCGGTCATGCAGGATGAGAAAAGCTGTGATTTTCAAAGCAGGTCAGTTGATACACAGTTCTCAAACACTGAGAGGTAACCTCAGGCAGTGGTTCCCAAAGGCTAACCCCAGCTGGATGCAGCAGGACCCCCAGGGACTCACCTTGTTACAGTGGAGGGCCGCACCCTAGCCCTGGGGAATCTGATTCAACTGGGCAACTCCAGAATCCAGGCAAGTTTAAGACTCCCTCCTTAACTGGAGGATTATAAAAGCGTATCAGTAAGCTCCCTACCATGCAATAGTCCTCATTTATTGTTCCTGGAACAACAGGTTCCTGGAAACTGTGACTTTAAGCAAAACAATATGTAATGAAAGAAAGAGAGCATAACAAAATCAGGTTCTGGAATAAGGTCATTTTGTTCCATGTTGGCAGGACTTACTTTTCCTTATCAACATCATAACACATTTCTCTCGATCAAGACTTTGATAACTCTTGGACAGAAATCAAGGTGAGGCACTCAGCCAGTTATTGGTTTCCCCAAAGTGCCAACATAGAGACCCACTTAAGCCATCACCCCGAACAGACTGTATTCTGTAGTTAAAGTGGCCCGTCGCCACCTCCCCGCGTACCCAGGATCAGTGCAGAACCAAGGGCTTGGTCCAAAGCCCTGCACTCCACCTATCAGCCATGGGGCTCTTAGCTGGGCTCATGAGGTCCAGAACGATGACAGGACAAGGCCCGTCTCGTGCATTTGTTGCAGTGACAAAGTAAGGAGCATGCATGAAACCTTAGCAAAATGCCTACACAACAAAGAACGCTTTTTGTTCCTTGTTTTTCTCTGAGGAAATACCTCGAAGCTTCCCCTTCCCTGCCTTCCCAGCAGCAAGATGAACCACTGCAACGCTAGACCACAGGTCAGAACGGACTGACAGGCGCCCAAAGTGGATGCCTCTGCAAGATTCCTGCACTCACTCCCGCTAGCCCTTGGCATGCGTGTTCCACACAGCCCAACTGGGCAGTGGGGGGAAAGGTGTGAGAAATTTCACACAGGACCAAGCAAAGAGCGTTGTTCCTGAATGAGAAGGGTTGTGGAAGCAAAAGAACTCAAAACCGATCCAGGTAAACCTGCCTGTATTTGCAGCACTGAAATGCAATGAGGGCTCAGGAGGCCTCCTGGAGAAGGTTCCTGTTAGTTTTATTTAGGGAGGGTCTTTTAAATCCTTTATTGGTGAATCCTCCAGTTGGCGAATAGCTCCTCCTTGCAGGATCATAAAGCTGGGTGCAATCTCGGGAGGGCTATCTGGGGTCTTTATTCTCTGCCTCCAAGCACTAGCTTGTCTACACCTGGGCCCAGGACACTTGAGACACACATGTAGGGTCACTGGTTCCTGTGCCTTCCAAAGCCATGAGCTCACAGCAGGGGGCAGACAAAGAAGGTAACAGAAGGAAAGGGGAGGGGCGTCCAGTGGTGGGGGGGGAGGGGAGCGATGAGGACCTGTAATTAGCAGCGAGCTCATTAAGCAACTCTCGGGAGGCGACGCAGCTGCCAACGTCAGTTTTGTATCTGCCACATCTATTTGAAGTTCTGTGATGCGACCATTTCTAAACATCTACGGAGAGTCCCCAAGAACACAGAAAATTCTGATTTCACATCGCCCTTCACAGTCAGTAGAGAAATAATCAATAGCTACACTTGACTGAATGCAAATTCCCCACTCCTATTTCACGTTTATTATCTCATTAACCCCACAACCTACAGGATAAGTTTTCTGTTCCTTGGCCTGAAAAAAGTGGGGAAACTGAGGCTCAGAGAAATTAACTGACTCGCCCAGGGACTGAGTGGTAGGGTCGGGCTTCAACCCCTGCCTGTCCGACCCGAGCGTGGACTCGCGTTCTTCTCACTGCTCAGAACGAGTGGCCAGAGCAAGTGAGCGAGGAAGCAGATGCACGTGAATTCCAGGAATGGGGCACTTTTTAAAGCTGTTTGTATTTTCCTGAAGGATCATAAATTTCGCACATCATGAAGAACATGAATCCTGTTTCGTACATTCCCTTCCCACAAGACATCCCGCCCACACAGCGACCTCAGCTGGCCCCCTGCGTCCTGGGGTCTCCGGCTGAGACTGATGGTGTCCCCACTCTGGTGCACGCAGAGCTGCTCGTCGCACGACGAGACAAGACTCGGCCTGTTCAGACTCCCCTTCCTCCTGGCTCCACACAACACTGGAGGGAGGACTCGCAGCTGGCGAGGCCAGGAGCTCACGCGGCCACGCTATCCCTTAAAGATGGCCTCCCTCCTGCGATCACTGTAGCAAACGACCCCAAACTCGGTGGCCTCACACCAGAGGAATGCCAGGGCTGTCAGGGCCGTGGTCCTGGGGCCCTGGGGTGAGTCTCCCCTTCGCCTCCTGGCCTCGGGTGGCACCAACCATCCTTGGGTCATGGCTGCCTCACTCCAATCTCTGCTCCCCCCTGCACAGGGCCCCTCCTGGTCCGTGTCTCCCCTTCTAGCTCCAAGGACACGTGTCACTGAGTCAGGGTCCGCCTGGACGGTCCCAGTTGGTCCCATCCAGAGCTCCTGAACATAACTATATCTGCAAAGACCCTTTTTCCAAATAAGGTCATATCACATGAACGAGGCCCAGGCATCAAGACATGGCCAAGTCTTGGGGGGAAATTACCGGTTAGCCTGCCAGAGTCCATCCATCTTCCTAGCTCAGGCTCAAGACAAGGGGCAACGGAGGCGGACGCTGCACCCACATCACGTGACGGCTCTGCTCCCCAGCTTCAGCGGCCACCATCAACCACCCGCACCGGAGGAAGAAAACGCTGCTGTGGCTGGGAAGGGTAGAGCCGCACGCTCCTCTGCCCGCATCTCCTCCCCGACCAAGCAACGCCTCCTGCACAACAGGTAATGGTTGGTTATAAATGAAACAGTGTCCCTTTAAGTTCCCGAGGCCCACATCTTGAAATCGCTCTTTAATTGTATGGGAACCATTAAGGGCTTTGTCAGGGAAGGATGACAGAAGTAATCACCCGAGAACAGATTTCTAGGTAATTTATACTTAGTCAATCCAAACCTAATTCCTGAGTGACCTCTACTGTGCCTAAGGAGCCTGAAATAATCATGTATTTACCCTTTACCCCGAAATTAGATGGTACTTACTATGCAATTACCCAGCCACTAAGTGACAATTACCGTGTAATTAAATAGCCAGTGGTTGCCATATTATTAACTAGCATTGACATGATATTCCTTCCACAGAACAGTGCACTGTCGCCACAGAATTAAACTCCCCACCAAGAAATTATAGTCGTGCCTGGGACGTTCTCCTGCTCTCTGCTTGGATGGCGTCCAACTTGGCAAAAACTCCCGCGTCACGTGCTCCCAAGGAGCCAAGGAGCTGGGTGCAGACATCGCAAGGCCTCCTGGGCTGGGCCCTCTCCAGACCAGGCCAGCACCCCCGCAGGCCAGCTCAAGCCCCACTCCGGGCCCTCTGGGCAAATTCCTGGCCTCCGAGAAGAGGCCGGAGGGCAGTGTAGACATCAGACTCTTATGTCCTGGGTGCGCCACCCTCCCACGCACAGCACGAGGACAGGGCTGGAGTCCCAAGCACAGCAAATGCTGTCAGCCCGTGACAAACATCAGTTTAAGCTAGCTGCCTTGTAAGCCCACGAAGACAGGAGACAGGATCTCTCTCTCTCTCTCTCTGTCTGTCTCCTGTCTCCGTCTTCGTGGGCTTACAAGGCACCGACACCACTGAGGGCACAGCGGGCCAGTGTTGGCCACCTCCAATCTAGCTTGTGGGGGTCTATCGATAAGGTCAGGCTCGAGACCAACGCATTGAGTCAGCAGCCACAGGCAGTCTTCTGCTCAAGTGTAGGCGTCAAAGAAGAAAGTGAAGGTGAAGAGAAAAGTTCAGTCCAGCGAAAACTACAAGTCAGGTAGCCTTGCTTCTAGTCTCAGTTCTGCTGTAAAAGGCTTAGAGCCCATTCTTGTTCTGTTTCATCTGTAAATGAAGATAGCTGAGTAGCAAATCTCTAAGCCACTTCCCACTCCAAGATTCTAAAGTGTACAGTGCATGGCACTTCTCTACATACTGTAGAGAAGGAGAGGATTGCACAAAAGCTGACGAAGCAGTTTTCTAACTCTTCATCGGAGGGCTATTAAATACAAGCTGGAAATCGACACCCCCTTTTTGGCCCTGTTGAGAGCTAGGCAGCCATTCATCAGCCCAGCAGAAAGGTCAAGCAGGGGCCTCCCCGGTGGCACAAAGGGTAAGTCTCAAAGACTAGGAAGCACCCGCAGCCACTGTAGCACGAGCTCGATCCCCAGCCAGGGAGGGACCCACAGGGCACAGCAGACCTCTGCTATCTCCCCGTGGCTCCCCTCAGCAGTGCATTTCAGTGGATCTGCCTGTTCTGCTCCCCACTCTGTCTCTGGTGAATCCTCTCACCACCACCCCCACACCTCTGGCCTGTACCCCAGTTCATGTATGCATAAATAAATAAAAATAAATCTTTAAAAAGAAAAAAATGTCAAGCAGGCAACTGAGTATATAAGCCTGGCACTCAAGGAAGAGGTCTGGGTAGAAGAAGCAAACTTGGGAGTCGCCAACAGGGAGGCTGGGTGAGGCCCTCTGGGGACAGAACGCAACTGCAGAAGACCGAGGGACACGGTGTCCGACACTCCAGACTCAGGCCACAAGAGAGGAGTCCGCAAAGACTGAGAAGGGACATGGGCGAGGTAGGGAGAGAGCCACGGGCGGTGTCAGAAGCACAGAAGAAAGGATTCAAGGAGGAAGTTGCCAGCTGGGCCAGGCGCTATCGAGGAGTGTAGGACAGAGGATTTGCTCAGGTGATTTATTCAGTGACTGATAAAACCTGTTCAAGGAAATGGTGGAGTCAACACCTGAACGAGTAGGCAGAGGCGATACTGGGAAATGCGGTGGGAGCAGCAGGTACAGACAAAGGGCCTGAGCTCGAGGCCACACGCCCGGAACTCATCATTCACTGGCGTAAGTCTCTGAGGACGTGTGTGATGGGCTTATCACCTCGCTTGAGGTGAGCCACACACATATACAACGCCCTGTCCCTTCAGCCCCAGCCTGCCATTCCCACAAGATGCCTCTCCAGCAACTTCTCAGGCTCCCTGTCTAGTAAGAAAGGTCATTTATCTTGACCTCGGTCCTGGGGAAACTGAGAGATACGTAAGCCTTGCCCAGTCAGCCTCTCACCTCCATGGTTGTGAGAATGTGTGTCTCACCAGGCAGGCCATCACAAAGGCCAGATGACACCTCATGCAAGGACAGGAAATCGACCACGTACAAGTGGCTCTTAAGAGACCTTCCAGGAAGGCGCAGGAGCAGCCCGTAAATACTGCAGTAGGCTGCCCCTCCCTGCCAACTCCTGAGCCTCCTGCAGGAACGGTATAGCCGGTAGCTACGGCTGCCAACCACTGTGGTTCCTCACCTTCCTTTGCTGCAGCGTGGACACCAGGCAAGCCACGATACCTGTAGACGCTCACCCAGGCCAGCCCATCCGTCCGTCCGTTTGTTCAACACACACGTTCTGAGATGGGCATTTGCAGAGCATGACGCCGCACACTACGGGACGCAGTGAAGTAGATGACATTCAGGCAACACCGTAAATGAACACTCATCGCGGCTCTGAGGCTCCACACTGAATGTGACATGGGAAAATCCCCGCCCTTCCAGAGCTTCTGTTCTAGCAGCTCTGGACCCTGGCTCAGCAGTCCATAAGTGAGGTCAGGGAAAGAGAATAACTAATGTGAAGAATGAAACCCCCAGAGATCAGAGCAAATAGTTAAAAGTCTGTCCAAAAGCCGAGCTGGTAAGAGAGTTAGGACCCATCCAAGGATCTGGAAAATTTGGAGAAGGTGGCACTGCAACACGCCTTAGAGGAACAGAAATGCTCCTGCAGAGGATGGGAGCAAGGAGGTAGGGCAGGAATGAGAAACGCTGAGATCCACCAAGTCCAGGCTCCTTTTGAGCAACTGGAGCAAAAGAAACAACCAGAAGTGCATGTGGCGCTGCACTCACCCAGACTGGACGAATCGGGGAGCCCCAAGCTTCTGTGCTAGCCTGCTAGCCACCGGGCCTTGCAGCACCACAATTACCAGGACCCCGCAGGAAAGGGAGGAAAAGGCAGGCGATAAATCCCCACCACCTCGGGCGCACCCACCCACAAGGGAGTTCCTACATTCAGCACTTCTCATCCCTGCCGAGCTGCCAGGAAAGCATGCTGCAGTGATTTGTCAGGCTCTCGAGAGCCCAGTCAGGACCGGAGAACTTGAAATGCAGAGCAGAGGACATCTGGGGAATGCCAAGGAGCAGGGTGTCAGCTTTTTGTAAGTGACAGAGGAAGCAAGAGCTTCAAGGAGACCCTGACAGAGGAAGAAGCGCCTCCTGCCCATGGATAAAAATAACTCGATTTTAAAATATCATGAGGTCAAATATATATATAAAATTGGGTCAACTGATGAAGTTGATGGGAGGTTTGGACCAAGGAGGACCAGTGGAGAAGTTCCAGGCCTCCAGCAGCCTGTCCCAGGATGCCGAGGGGCTTGGCCAGTGAGCGCTGGTGTCAAGACAGCCCGGGGCAGCCGGCCAGAGCGGGCCAGCGGACACCCCCCAGCCAGCTCTCCGCAAGCCGCTTGGCTTCACCGTGGGGTGGCTCAGCCCGGGGGCCCTCAAGGGCCCTTGGGAAACAGGGCCCCTGCACCTCTGCTCTTCCTCCTGCAATCTTGGCATGCAGACGCCGTCTCTCAGGAGCACCTCAGTCCTGAGCACTGGGAAGACGCTTGGACCCGACCCAGTGCCTTGCTGTGTGCATTGGTGGATTTCACTTGGGGCCGCCCAGCCCCAGGAGACCTGAGACCCACAAGTCTGAAGCTATTTCCTGAAAGTCACCGGAAAATGCACTGTTCTGATGCTGTTCTCCATGGAAAACAGGACCGAAAATAAAAACCAAAAAAGCAAGTAAGGAAAAAAAAGACCATTTTCCTGTGTGTGATCCCCATACTTGACACAGGCCCCCAGATCTGACCCTGGCTTCTCTCAACCCTGACTGAACCCCCAAACCCTCCAGTTCGGGAAGGGCCAGCAGTAAACAAGGCCCAGGCCCTCGGGCGCCAGAAGTCCCCTGCTCAGCGTCAGGTGCCCCGGGAGAGGGTGTCTACGAACCAGAGAGCAGCCCCCAAGCCACCCTGGCTGACAGAGACGGTATCCGGCCCACTTGCTAATGACAGGCACATTTTAACTTTCTCAATGCTTTCAGAGCCAAGAGCTTTCACCCTGAAGTCAAGACCTCTGGCCTTCCGTGAGTAAAAGACTCAGAAGGCCTGATAATACTGGGTCACTTCTACGTGGCAGCTGCTCCCTTGAGGACAGGAGGCCGTGGGGGTTCACCACCCCTTTCTTGAGTCAGAGGCCAGTGTTGGATGCCGGCCCCACATCTCCCTTGCATGGTACCCATGGGGACAGGGCAGGCGTGTGACCCCGAGCTCCTGCTCTGCTCCCTTTACCCCCCGTGCTGGAAGGGGAGGAGTCCAGCACGGGCCTCTGTATTCTCAGTGTGTAAGCCGGCAGCTGTCAGGAAGAACAGGCCGCTTTCACGAGGGGACTCCACGGAGGCCAAAGATTGGGGAGCACCCAGCCCCGTGGGTCCTGTGCCTTTCCTAGCCGTACAGGTTAACCAGGTTTGACCAGGTTTAACCTGTAAACCAGGCACAGTAACAAGTTAGCAGCGAACAGTATATGGTACTGAGAGCTCCATGAATCGGTCTCTCACGCTCTTTCAAAACATCTTATCGTACCTAACGTTTTCATGCCGCAATTCACTGAAGCCGTGGAAAAGGGGAGGTTACTACATACTCTTAGCAGACAGAAATACAGATGTAGAAAGACACACGCTAAGAGTTGGTGAAATCAGAAGGAGTAAAAGGATAACTTGGGGACCTTGGTTCAGTTAGGGGAAAATGACCTCTGGAATTGAGCTGCGGCGACCTTGGCACGCTCCCACACCCACACGTGATAACTCATGAAGCACGCGCTTCTCCAACGCCTTTCTCAATCATCAGTCCACCTTGGACATGCCACCCAGGCCCAGGGCCACCCCAGGACTTAGATCCAGAACAAAACAAGCAACCACCCACAAGAGATTTGGTGGAGCAGGCCTTGAACCTGACAAGCGTCGCAACTCACACCAGGCGGTCCCAGGAGGCCAAGACGTGACGCCACTGAGGCACCAGAGTTTAGCTGGGCCAGGACTCTCCAGACAGACGTCTAGGTGTCCTCTGTGGCAAACGGTCCGTGGTAATGATCCAAACACGGGACCGAGAGCCGAGGAAAGCGTGTTGAGCACAAGGCAGGTCCTGTAAACTCAGTCCCAACACCACAGAGGAGCTGGGAGTGTGAGGAGATGCCAACGGCCCACATCTCTGCAGGGGAGCCCCAGCGCGGCCATGTCCCACTCTTCTGTCCCTGGAAGGCAACGAAGAGCTGCAGGCCCCTGGGGTCTCCTGAGAGCTCTAGACAGAAGGACCTCGTCTGGCTCCAGATGGGGCTGGCTTTCTTCCTCCATAAGCCACTTAGCGCTAGGTCTGGGCTGGTAAGAAAGAGCTGAGACCGATAACAAAGGCAGCTGGTGGCCTGCATGAGTCACCCTCCCGCATTCCAATGACATCGAGGGCAGAGACGAGGCAGGACAGAGAGCGGGGCACGAGCCCACACTGACTGACTCGCGTTCGTGTGGAAGCCTTCCAAGACACCACCTCGTTGGTCCCCAGAAGAAGAAGCTTTTGTATTCACTCTCCATCATAAACTTGAGGTGTCCTCTGTGGTCCATCATAGGGCTGGGTGGTAGGAATTCCCCCCGAGCTACACAGCCAACAGTGAGGGGAAGGATCAGGATCTGAACCCAGGCTGACTGAATTCCAGAGGTTAAGCTCTCACACCAAGCTAGGTCAAACAAGGCAGCCGCTCAACTCTGAACCGCTCCAGCAAACTGCTGGTAAGTGGAGTTTACAAACATTAGTCAAAGTAGGTTTTAAACGTCTTTGTGAAATTATACCTCCTTAAGCTCCTGCTCACACACACCCCTCCCTGAACTCCTATCGGCACAGGTGCAGCAGGGAGAACATCTGCTTAGAGCTTTGCAAGGAAGTCTAAAAACCTCCTTCTCTTTCTCCAGCTTCTTGATGCCCCCTAATCCCAGGACTTAATAAGAGCGCCGGAGGATGACACACTGAATTCCAAGGAGCAGCACCAAGATCCCAGCACGCAGGAAGTTCTCCTAAGCATCAGCCAAGGCCGAATCAGCAAGGTCAAAGGCACCGACAGAGACGGCCGAGTCGCCCCCACCAGTACGCTGCACCGCACCCTGCACGCTAAGCTGGAGCCCAGATGGGGTCTTCCGTCATCTCAGTTCTCTCTACGGAAAAATTCAAACACATGCAACAGTAGATACAATGGCAGAACAGATCCCTAGCTCGTGGCCACACTTGGTTCCTCCGTACCCTCATTCCCGTGCCCCCTCCTAGATCTCACATCACAGTTCACGGAAAGACCCCTAAGATACTTCCAGAGAAGCTGTGAGGACAAATCTGCTTTTATTATTATCCTAAGACACTATCTGCCTTTGTCACTGTGTTAACACTCTCACTAATGGTGCAGAAGTGATGGGGGCTGGGGGTGGGGCAAAGCTCTGGTGCTTTAATTCACATTTAAATAAACATCGACTGCAATTCAGATGTCCTTGATGAAGTAATGATAATGATTAGTCTCATTAACCTTCAACTTTTAACAGTGTGCGGCAAAAGAAAAGCATAAAGTGCTCATGCCCATGTTGTACCCCAAAGAATAACAATCCCCTCAAGGAAGAACACATTGCAAATGCTTGCATGACCAGCTAAACTACCCCCTTTGCCAGAGAGCACCATTTCTCCTTGAAAGTTTGACTAACAGAAACTCTGGCTACTTGGGCTCAGGGATGGACATACATTTTCCAAAAAAGAATGACCTCTGCCTGCCATTTCAAAAGAAACAATCCACAGCACTTATTGCCAATGATAAAATTCAGACTTTCTAGTAAAACCTTGAATTTAGCAATAATTGTGCCTGTCATTATGAAACTAACCATTTCCAGATCAGTGGTGATATGAACAAACACGATTTTTTTAACATGGCCTGATGAAATGTGTGACATTTGGACGACCTGCATATTCAGTAATATGTGATATTTGCAAACACCTCACTCAGATAAAAGAGTCACTGAGAATATGAGCAAGCCCAGTGGATGATAATGTAATAGATACAAAAACTCACTGAAATGATTTACAAATAGAAACTTGCACTTTTTATGTAGTATGAAAGAAAAATAACCACAATTATCTGAAAAAGGCTTTACCAAACTATGGACATTGTGAGGTTGAATTTTCTTTCATATGCTCCAACCAAAACCATATATCGCAAAGGATAAAATTCTGAAGCAGATACAAGAAGGTAGCCAGCTTCTTTCAGGCCAAGATATCAGAGATTTGCAAAAACATAAAACAATGGCACATTTCTTACACATTTTGAAAATCATTATTTTTCAAAGAACGTCGTTTGTGTTATAACAGAAATGTAATACATGTTATTCCATGTGTAATACTTTATACTGACTTTTTTGTTTTAATTTGCAATAAACAGATATCAATAGGTATAACTCCCATTTAAAAAATGTCCTTTGGGGTTTTAATCGCTTTAAATAGGGAGCTGTCCTGCCCAATGCTTGAGAATTGCTGATTTGTATTGTCAATATTCCCATTTGTATCTCTTAAAGATCAGGAGTCTTGTGCTGTTGTTGTTTTTTAACATAATGACAATCTCACTCTTAAAATGAACAGCTGGCAGTGAAGCTGTTGAGGAGAATTTAGAATTGAAACATAAACTACAGCTTGCAAAATGTACCCTGACTCACAAATAGATAATGTGTGCTAGACCAAGCCCTGCTGTGCACCCCAGACTATCTGACGCGCAGCCCCAGTTCATGCAGACCCATATGTCCTGAGCAAGACCAGACAGACTGATCTAAATGACAAACAAACAGTGTCTGTGCACGGATTCGCGCGCTCCAAAGATAAGCCCGCTCCCTGTGACAGCAGCTTCCAAGATGACAAGTCTGATCCCTTCCTGCCAGCCCCACCTGTGCCCGCCTCCAGCCCCGCAAGCCTGCTCGGCCCCTGCCCTAACCACTTCGTTGGAGACGCCTCCCACGGTGAGTTACTCCATGGGGCATGTAATAGATGTTTTGTTTTGTTTTTTAATACAACACGTGTCCGTCGCTGATGGGAAGGAACAACCCTAATTCTGGACATCGTCTGCTCCTGCCCAGACCAGGGCGACAGCCTCCCACCTCAGCGCCCCAGCCCACCCACTCACTGCAGAGCAAACCGCCCACCTCAGCAGTCTAAGGCGACCACTTTCATTTGCTCACAGCGTGCTGGTGGGGATTCTGGAGAGGGCACAGCAAGGACACCTGTCTCTGCTCCCGAGTCTGCAGCTCGGCTGGAGAGAGGCTAATGCTCTCTGGACTGCTGGAAGCGAGAATCATCAAAACACTGTCCTCTCACGAGCCTGCACCCGGGCTGGGAGAACAAGAACGGGCTGCTGATGGGAGCCTCTCCCGAGGCGCCCCCCATGTCTGAAAGTCCTGAGGGGAGTGCAGCGGACCCCTGCTCTGCCGCCCCCTCCACCATGGCAAGCACCTCACAGGTCTGCCTGAGCTCCAGCGGAGGGCAGTTAGGCGGCACCTCTGGACAGGACTTTCTGAAAGTTCTAGCAAAACATGCAGGATGGAAGTTTTGTTTGTGGTCGTCATTACACACAACCTCCCCACTCCCTTTTACGTCTATTTCTCTCTAGACTGCATGCAGCAGGCGAAGTCCTACTTCTGCAAGTAACCAAAGCATGTCCGTACTTGCTGACAATCAGGGGCTTCTCGTCACACTGAGGGGAAATGTAAGATGTTGCTACAACTCGGAGGCCCCGCAGAGCCTGAAGTTCTCGCTCCTGTCTGGTCTCTGCTGTTTTCGGGCTCACACCCTCCAGCTCCCCTGAACCTTCCCAAGCCAGCTCCTTCCCACCCGCCCAGGCTCGCACCCGCGTCCCTTCCTAACGCAGCTGGAACAGCCCAGGCCCAGAGCGCAGTGACAGGCTGGCTGAGGGGAGGCCATCGCCGTGCGCGGCACAGCCCCTGCAGTCCGGAACGCCCCGAGTGTCTTCTGTGACACATCCATGAAACCAGATGTTGGTTAGACACTCTTTAAATATGAGTCCCCAGTACAAATCCTGTAAAAGCTGAGTGAGACGAAGTTGCAGACTCATCTTTACAGGACCCGTGGGTGCCTGGGGGTCTCCGGAAGGACGTGAGGGCAGCCAGCAGTCCTCGGCTTCAAGCCGTGAAGCCCTCTCCTTCAAGCCATCTCCTGACTCCATTTGGCAAAACACTTTTCCAAACAGCCCCGTCCCTAGGTTTACAAAGCAAAAAAGTCCTGAATCCTCAACCCTTGAACTCGGTGCTTACAAATAACAGGAAAACCTTAGTGGGGCCTGCTCTTCTGCGGACCATCTGATTGGCTGGAGTTAAGGCCACACTCCTGAGGAACGACCCCGATTGGCTGTCAGGAATGTTCCATTCATTGCAACGGTGCCCGGCAAATAAATAAGCCCCTCATCTGGATATATGAATTACATTCTTTAGAACGGTGAGTCACCGAGGTCAGGCAACGCTGATTGCTGTTATTCTCTGTGTGTGTGTGTGTTTTATTGGGCTGAGAAGCTCAGAAGCTGGCTCTGGCCCACTCCCAGCCAGCAGAAGCTGGTGCGCGGTTTCCCAGAAGCGGCTGGCCGGCCCTGGGGGCGGGGAGCGGGCTCAGCAAGGGGCCATAACCTAGAGAGCTCAGAGGAGATGATTTGTCATCTCCGGTGCCCCAACACCCAGTTCCCAGAAGACAGCTCTGAAACTATCCGGAAAAAAAAACAGTTGCATTTTTAGTAACTGCCAGTCTTGGGTAATGCTTGCTGGAAATTCTTTGGGGGTTGATTTTATCAGAAAAGCAAAATAAAACACTGTTACGGCTTAACCAGCGCCGACCTGCTCTCCCGTCCACACACCTACAATCCCCCAAGGACCTGGCTGAGGGAACGAGGTCCCCAGAGGAGCCGCCGGCACAGCTCCAGGCCCTGGCGGGGCGCCAGGCGCCACGGCTGGCTTCTCTTCACACCATCTGAGACAAGTGGCCCCCCAGGCCCACTTACGAGTGAGGAAAGCACAGCGCCAGGCGCTCCTGGCTTACTCACAGCTGCAGAGCTGTCTGCCTTCGCCTAACTAGCAGAGGCACGAGGACCTGAATCTGGCTCTAGCTGACCTCACAGCCACGCCTTTAGCCACCGCTCCAGTGCCCGCCGAGCCCCTGGAGAGCTTGTTAGCCCAGATTCTGATTCAGCCTGGGGTGGCCTGAGAGTCTCGTCTCTGACGGGTCCAGGTGATCTGGTGCTGGTTCTCCAGCCTCTAAGACAAGGCCTGAGAGGGGCTTCGCAGTTCCAGGCCCCGTGGGGTGGGGACCCCCGCCACCGACTCGGGGTGACCCGCTGGCCACGGCACCGGTGGTTTCCCAAGTCTGTGGGGTTTCAGCTTTGAGAAGGGGCCAGGTTTGAAAACACGCCAGTCAGGTGTGAAACCTGCAGACCCTGAAAACCCTCCAAAAAAAAAAGTGGGGGGGCGATTGGCTTGGGACACATTCGACTGAGACTCTGGAGAGCCCCGGGACCTTGAGGTGCACCTTCAGGCCTGCGCTTCAGCGCTGCTGGTCGGGGCCACGCCTGGGGCCTGACCTGGACGTCCTGCGGCTGCACTGCCGGCCTGCACCGGCACCTCCCAGAGCTGCACACTGGTGCCCGGTCCTGCCGCCTGCTGACGATGGGTGCTGCCGGCGAGACCGGCCATCTCCAAGAGCTGGCCGCCACCTGACCACCTCTCCTCCCCTGCCTGCCACCGGCACTTCCTCCAGTACCTGTACCTCCTCAGCAACAGCTGCGTTACCTCCAGCTGCCACCCGAGCCGGACCGGCCCACGGCTTGCCGGGGAGCCCCAGCCCCAGGCTGTCGTGGACAGGACGACGCCTTCTTGGACAAGCAGCTCTGGGTCTGAACTGCTGGCCTGCAGACACCAGCTGGGTAGGACAGAGGGCCACCTGGCCGTGGATGCTCTTTCCTTTCTCCTTGTCTCTCCCACCCCTTGCAGATGACCCCTGTTGTCGTCCCTCTGTGTGAGAGCCGCGTCCTGCAGCTGTGAGCATGAGGGGAGGACCCGTGAGCTGTGGCGTTCCCCGGGGCTGCACCGTGGCCCAGTTCTCAAAGCCCAGGGAGTTCTAACCATCCCGATGCCCAGGCCTCACCGCACACCAAATACCTCGAAATTCAGGGAGGTTTAAGCTCCCTAGTGACGAATGTGCGCCCAAGGTAGAAAACACTGTGTGGAGGCTGGTGGGTCCTGGCAATCGTGTGGAGGGGAAGCCAGGCCCCCACGGGCCGGCGCGTGCCGTGCTGGACGCGTCCACACCGCCACCACCCACCCCGACGACCACGCCGCTACAGACCACGGGGTCCCGCCTCCGCCGAGGTGGCCCCTGGCAGAGCCCCAGAGGTCACCCCACGCACACGCCACTCGAACTTCCGCAGAGCTCCCCGACCTGGTCTTGAAGCGAGAGAAGGCCGTCCCCGCGGCAGGGCCCAGCGCCTGGCCCCCCTGCGGCCGGAGCCCCGAGCCGCTTTCCTCCCCCACCCGCTTGAGCTGGAACGTGAGAGCACAAACACCCTGGTGTTGCTGAAGCAACGAAGGCGGCACCAGCTGTCTGTTTCTCCTGAGTCAAACCAAAATACTCACAACTGACAAGCGAAAGAAGGGGAAGAGGCGCAGGACACCGACGTGGAAGGCGTCAGAATCAAGGGGAAAGACTGGGGCGGAGGAGGAAGCCAGAGCAGCCCGCGGTAGCCAGGCCCTCTCCCCACGTCTGCGCCTGCCACATGGGCCTGCTGCCCCTGCGTGAGCCCGGGGGACTTCCTCCTGCTTTTCACTCAACACCTCCTTTCCCTCTGGGAGACAAGGAAAATAAACTAGGGGAAGCTTTTCATCTCCAAGGCTTAACAAAGGTTCCTCTCAGTGAAGGCCTGGGGGCCGGCGGAGATGAGCTCAGAAATACCAGGGCTCGCGGAGAGCAGGGGTGACGGGAGACGTGACGGGAGACGCCCCGACGGACGGCCTAGAGCCCCCGAGAGGGATACCGCGGGCAGTCTTGTCGCTGCTTCCCCCAGGCCCGGCGCTCCTCTTCACCCAGCACTCCAGCCCTGGCTCCGGCTCCTCCAGGCTGATGTGGTCACTCCCTGACCAGGCCTGGACCCGTGAGGCCCACCCGGGGGCCCGGAGGAGCCACCCACGGGTCGGGAGAGACTTGGGCCTTTCCCACTGGGACGGGCAAGGGGGGGCAAAGAAAGTCGACAGAAATATTAAAACTAAGGCAACAAAGTCACCTTGGCAAGAGACCTGGACGCTGAAAACCACAAGACCCTGTGGAAGAAAACGGAAGCAGGAGGGAGGGAGAGAAGAGCAGCAGCACCGCAGCTTCTGGGGTGACGGACAGGGCTCACCCTTCCAAGAGCACCAGCAGGACAGGAAGAAAGAGGTTAGTGTCCTGGGAACCAAGGAGCCACGTCCCGAGCCAGGAGCCCTGGGACCTCCCGGAGGACCCCGAGAATCCCCATTTCACAGGAGAGGCCAACGCAGGGGACACTAACTTACAGCACAGTGAAGACCCCGTTTGCACCCTAGACTGGGGTTCCCTGGGAGACTTTCTTCGGGCTCTTATTTGGTACCTTTTTTTTTCAATAGGTCTCTCTCTCCCCTTCTCCCTTTCAACCCCTCCTCTCCTTGACCCAATTCATGTTAAACGGCACCCCCCAAAAAAATCCAAAAGGCAGCTCAGCTTTTATGTAAACTTTAAAGAACATGCTTAAATCTTGCTTTAGCATGATAAGCTCTTGCAGAAGTCATAATATCTGCAGTAAAGGGTTCAATTAAAACCACTTGCTTGAGCTCTCAAAATCTCTCCTTGATTCATAATTCTCTCTGAGACTTCTGAAGATTATCCTCGCCTTCCTCTAAGCAGCGGTATTACTGGGTGTCCTGGCTTTCCTGTGTCTTGTCCCTAAAGCAGTCCCTCAGCTTTTTGTGCCTGGTGAGTAATGATGATTAAAGATGAGAGTTTTGACGGATGTAGCAGCCTGGCCATTGAACTAACGCCCAGAATCCTGCCGATGATAGGTTTCTACTGATTACGGAGATTGCCTCTAATCTCTGGAGCTTCTGTGGGTCCAGGAGATCACAAAGATTGTCTTGGGAATTCACACATCAGTAAGAGAGGTTCTCCGTGCAGAGGGGAGACTAGGTGACTTCTCGGGGGGCCCAGCACTCTCCAATGCGGTGGCCGAGCACGACCGCAGCATCTGTGCGGGCAATGTGTCTGCTTTTTGGGTGTTCTTTTTCCAGGTTGGTGAAGATGAGACAGATTGGAAAGCACAGGCCCCTGCCCCACCTCCTCCTCTCCTGTGCGCTGCTCCATTCTGCGGGGCCATCCTGTGCCACGCCACACGGGCAGGTGGAGGAGACCCAGAGAACGAAGGTCTCGTAGCCCCAGGACACAGTCTGGAGGAAAACCACACGGCCAAACCCTCTCACACCCCTTGCCCAGGCGACAAGCCCCTTCGGGATGCAGGGATGCTGCCGGGGCAGCTGTGTGGGCTCCGCTTGAGAAGGGACAGTGCTCATCAGCATGATGGGGTAGGACCCAAAGGCCTATGAAGAACCAGAGTGGAGCCGGGAGGCAGAGGACCGCCTGGAATCCACTCAACAGGCCTGCCCGAGAGGTGCCCTCGGCCGCCGCTTCTGAGACGCTCACACCCACGTCCAAGTCACTTGCTTAAGGTCTCACAGCTGCCACCCGACAGAGAGGGGTGTCAAGCCCAGGGATGCCTCCTCACCTGTGACGCGTGACCCCGAGACGCACCCCCATCCACCGCAGAGCTCAGGTAGCTTTCCAAAGAATTCAGACTTTTCACTACTGCCCCCCAGAGCAACCCGGTGTATCAGCTAATATTTCACAGACATTTTCTGAGCTCCTAGTGCCCCCAGACATGGTGCTAGACGCTTCCACGTCACGCTCCCGAAGAGACGAGGTCTCAGCTCAGGAGCAGCCAGGGCACAGGCCCACACGCAGCAGACCCTCCTGACGAAGCGGGACACTCACCCAGGGACCCTAAGCGCAGCCTGTCCCCTGACACAGGCCTCAGGCACCACGGACACCGAGCGGCACGCTGCAGCCCCCAGAGACAGAGATGACAGTGACGCAGCAGCAGCAACGGTGGGGTGGGAGTCACGTTCGGGGCGAGGCTGGATCAAGCCCCTTGCTGTACTTCTCACTGCCTGGGCACGAGCTGGGAAACGGACCTCCCCCGTCCGCCGTGGAGACGCCAGCACGACCTCGCCTGCGCCACAGGACGCTGGGCTCAGAGCCGTCGGGAAGCGCAAGAAGGAAAAGGCCGTAAAGCCAGAGCTGAGAACGTGGGAGAAGACCGAAAGCAGCTTCTGCCCGGGAGGCAAGCTGCGGTTCTCCACCACGCAGCTGTGTCTGTGGGCCCCCCAGGGCCTCGGTGGCTTACCGCCGTGGGGTTGTCCTTCGGCGAGCAGTGGGCAAACCACAGCGTCCGGCTACCAGGCAGAACCACAGGCGGGGGGACACGGGCAGCCGCCGGTTCGGCCCCTGGCGAGTGACCCACGAGCTGTGCGGGCCCAGCAAGTCCTCTAACCTCTCTGATGCTCGGTTTCACCTGAGAAACGAAGGACGCCATCTGCTTGGTGGTGAAGACTTCACAGGAGCGCTCCCGACACGTGGGTGCTCGACCAAAGGCCTCGCTGGAGCGTCGACGGAGGCGTGCGTGTCCGGAGCCAGGCGTCCAGAGTGTGGCCAGTGCCCCTCCCGCCCCTGAATGGAGCCCCGAGTGGCCGCCACACAGAGCAGGTGCCCCAAGTACCTGCAGGCCATGCGTCTGGCGGCTGGCTTACACTTACAGCCACTGACAGGCTCCAGCGGGGCAGAGTGCCGCGGCTCTAAATGTCAAGGACACGGCTCTGTTCGCTTTGTGGAGAAAGCAGACACAAGATGGAGCAGAGTCCACGCTGCCTCCCTCCAGGCCAGGCCCCACGTGGACAGCGGTCCTGACCCAGCGGAAGAACCGGGCGGCAGGCGCCAGGGGAGCTGCAGTGCCACAGGGGAGGCTGCGGCTCAGATTTCTGATGAGCTTTTTCTGGCGGTGACAGGATGCGGGGCGCACGCAGGGTGGGGCCCATGCAGTCGGGGTAATGAACGGCTGGCGGTGCGTAGGAGGTGGAGAAACCGAGAAGCCAGCATGTGGATGTGTCGCCCTTCACGGGCGGTATCTTGTTTCCTTCTAGAAGCAAAGCCGCTGCCTCGGCACAGCCGTCCTCTCTGACAGGTGATCGGCTGACTCGGAGTTAGGGGACAGGCCAAGGTCAGCGAAGTCGGAGCCGGGCTTCGGCCCAGGAGCCTGCCCCCTCGGGGCCGCGGCCTTTCTCTGCGTGCCAGCTGCACGGCCGCTGCGGCTGAGCGACAGGCTCACGGTGCCCGCGGGCCAGAGCCCGCTGTGGTGCTGGCACTGACGAGGCCCCGGACGGGAGGGAAAGGTGGGAGGCGCAGGGTCAGCCAGACGCGAGGCCACAAGAAGGCCGGGCGAGGGCTGCCGCGGCCCCCCGAGGGCAGCGGTCTGACCTCCGCCTCTGGGGCTGCGTCCTCGGTCTGCCCGGCCCCCCAAAGCAAGCGGCGGGCATGAGCCGAGCACCCATCGCTCTCCAAACCTGGCACTCGGCAGTGTGTGTGGGCCACTCGTGCCGTCGAAGGACCCTGCGGAGGGGCCCACTGCCCAGCGTTGCCTCCTGCTGAGAGAGCATCACCTGCTCTGACCCGAGAGCAAACTCTGAGAAACACGACACAGGCATGGCCGGCAGCCCTCTGTGCTGTCTCTCGAGAGGCCTGGCAGGCTGATGGTGGAGGGCCGGGGCATTTATCACCCTCAGAGCTGCCTGCACTCACACCCGTCCAGGCCCCCATCGACCCCTGTCCAGCAGACCTCAGTGGGCTTCATCTGAGCCTCGGTCTGGACGCTGGGCACTTCGCAGTGACCCGGAAGCTCCAGCGTCACGGCAGAAGGCGTGACTACACGCAGACACCCAGTGCTGCACATAAGCCACCCAGCGTCGCGGGCAGAGGGCCCAGTGCCAGAGAAACAACGTCCACTGACACCCACGCACCGCCACAGCGGCCACCCAGACCCGCCAGGGATGTGGGACTAAGCCAGTGGGGCTGGACAGAGGCTCGCCGGCCACCTCGTCCAGGGACGGCCTCTGGGGGCGTCAGTGCCCAGATAACTCAGCTGCCACTGGAACGCCAGGCCTGGCCTCTCCTTCCTGAGAGGGGACGTGACCTGTGCTGAGGGCGCCTCCCTGCGGCTGAGCCGGCCAGCGGCTACGACGAGAGTGCTGCAGACACCTTCTGGCGCTAGCAGGCAGCTGCCAAGGCCGCAGCTCTGGGGGCCAAGCGCCCCGGGGTGAGCCCTCTCTCGGGATGGCTTCTTCCCTCGCTGCATTTTCTGGCTCCGACGCCTTGACTGGGGCCAAAGAGCCGACCAGGCCATCCGAGGACTCGGGAGGAGAATAACTGGAGCCCAGAGCTCACCCAGTGGCAGGGGCGAGCTCCAGGCCACGCGCCGAGTCTCCACAGGCCCCTCCCAGGAGGTGGGTGATCGGGATGCAGCCCAGGGTCACAGAGGTGGAACCCCCGGGGTCAGCCCAGGAGGGTCTCTGCCACGGTCCACCTGTGTGGCCTGGGGCAAGTCCCGTACCTCTGTTGCAACCTTCCCTTATCTGCAGATGCTCATCGAGAGAACCCGGCATCCAGAAGCGTGAATGAGCTCCTCGGTCCTGAGCAACTGTGCTTAAGGCCACCACCATCCGGGTCCTATTCACAGTTGCCACAGTGCCTTGCGTGTGGGCAAACACACAGCTCTGGCTGGTCGTCTACAGCTTCTCCCTCGGGTCCGGGGCTCCCAGGGTAGATCTAAGCCCTTTCCTATCACCCCCCCCCGGGTGGGAACCCCCACCACTGTCTCTCTCTCCGAGGTGCAGAGAGCGCTCCCGTGTGACCTCAGTCAATGGGTGCAGTGACTTCCCAAAGGCAGCCTCTGCCACACAGCCATTCACTCTGCAGGCTCCCCAGGCAGGTATCGGGCACTCCAGAACCAGGAGGCACACGCCGAGATCTGCAAGGGTCCCCAGCAGCCTCCCTCTCCAGAAGCCGGGATCCAAACGAACGTGTCCCCTGCTCCCCCTCTCCAAGGGTTGGAGAGGCAGCCCCCAGCGGAATGTTCTGACTTCCAGTCGCCCTGCCTCCACCTTCCCAACCCCCCACGCCCGTCTTTGCGCTCCTCCGATGGCCTCCAGTGGGTCAAGGCTGAAGCATCCAAAGCAGCTTCCCCACAGCCTGCAAGTCCTCCGGCGTCCCAGTTTGCCACGCGGGGTAACGGGCCTTTACTGCCTCAGAACTTTGACTGAAACAGAATCCAGTCCCATTTTCATATCCCTTGAGAAAAAGAACATTCTTGAGCAAAAGCACCTGCTTGATATGAATACTGAAAGGTGATGGCCTGGGCGCCTCGCTGGATGCAGCAGACACCCCCTGGCCCCGGGCGGAAGAAAGAGGGGCATTCCTTCCTCACACAAGACCGCTGCCTCTGCAAACAGAAAAGGCCGCAGGGGCGCTAATGCTACAGGGCGCCTTCACCGCCCGCTGCCGAGCTTCCTTCGGGACGAGTCCATCGCCCTCCGCAGAGCTGTCTTCTCCTACAGAAGCGAGTTCAGGGTTCTCCAGCCTGTTGCTTTCACAAGAACTTCCTTGGACAAACCACCACCAGTGACCCCGGCAGGTCCCGCCCCCAGAGCTGCAAACTCAGCGCCATTTTCAGTTCCCTGGGCTCCGCTGCCCTTCCCAAGGGACCCGCCCAGAGGCAGACGGCAAACGCCCACGTCAGGACAGCCCCGACCACGAGCCCGAGCAAAGGCCGCAGAGCACAGGAGGGCCTCAGCCCCTCTTCGCTCCTGTTCCCCTGGGGTGTACTGCAATCCCCAGTGTCTTACACTGCCCCTTCTCCCAGGTCTGAACACCATGTCAGTGCCAATAATGATCAAAAATAAAAACACTGGGGCCTTCCCTGGTGTCGCAGCGGGTTGAGCAACGCACTATGAAGCAAACCGCAGCCACTGCAGCACGAGTTCGATCCCTGCTGCCACCGGCCAGGGAGGGACCCACATGGCGTGGCAGACCTCTCCTGCCTGGCCCGCTGCTCCCCTCAGCAGTGTGTTTCAGTCCGTCTGCCTGTTCTGCCCCCTGCTCTGTCTGGTGGATTCTCTCATCTCCCCGCACCTCTGGCCTGTACCCCAGTGCTTGTACGCAGAAATAAATCTTTAAAAAAAAACAGCTTTAAAAAAAAATAAAAACACTGTCCCACGGTAGAGCAAATTGTCATCATCACCCACATTCAGTTGGTTAACTCTGCGCATGGCCCGGGCACCGACAGGGCCAGGAAAAGGACTGGACCAACAGACTCTGTTTCAGAAATGAGGACACTCGGGCACAGAGCAGATACCCACTGGGTCCACAGAACGTCTTAACTGAAGAGCTGGCCCAGAGGACAGGCTCCGGCCATGCGTGACTCACTGGGAGAGGGCATCTGCTTCTGGGAGTGGCCAGCGGGAGCCTGAGCAGCTACAGCCGAAGGGATAGGGCAGCGCAGGAGGAACCAGAGCCAGAGTGGGACAGCCACAGAGACAGCCCATGTGGCCACTCGGCGGAGCGGCCATGATCGCTGGGTTTCACTTCCCGCTCACCTTATGTTAGCACATTTGACACCCAACCGTTCTGTAAGGTGACTATCACCAGTCTATCTTCAACAGAGAAAGTCTGAGAGTCTCAGAAATTGAGAATTGTGGCCTAAATTTGACCTATATCCTATAATGCGAAAATAGCAGAGCCATGACCGGGTAAAGGTCTGGTCCCAGTTACAGGGGAGTTCAGTCAGGCAGCATCAGCCCCGAGCATCAAAAACCACCTGTCCGGGCAAGTTCGCCCCGAGTGTCCAAGCCTAAGTCCCAGGACATCTGGCACACTGTGGAAGGTTGTTCATTCATCCTCTCATCCTCTCCCTTTTTTCTTCCTTTCTTCTATTCATTGGCCAAGCACTAATCGGTACCCCAGCCGATACTGAGAAACCCCACCAGAAGTCTCATTCTTCCGCCCACGAGAACATCCAGGCCCACTCCTTCCCAGGAAACTTATGGAAAGATCCAAAATACACATGTAGAATTTTCAGGGGGTTGTGGGTTGAATTGTTTCCCCTGGTACTTAAGAATAAAGAATATGACCTTGTTTGTAAATATGATCTTATTTGGACACAGGGTCTGTGCAGAGGTAATCAAGATAAAATGAGGGTGGAATCTAATCCAGGCTCGCTGGTGTCCTTCAATCAAGGCAAATTTTGTGCACAGACACATGTAGAGGGGAGACAATGTGCAGAAACGCATGGAGGAATGGCCTTCTGCAAACCAAGGAGAACAGCCTGGGTCACATCCTCCCCTCACAGCTTCAGAAGGAACCGAGCCTGAGCACACGTTGGCGTCTAACATTCAGCCTCCAGAGCTTGGAGACAATAGCTGCTGCTTAAGCCTAGGCCATAGCACCCTGAGCGTGCCCAATCTCATCTACTGCTTGTTACAGTCCATGGTACTTGTTACAGCAGCCGTAGCAAACTGATACAGTCTATATAAATGCAAGGTCCGCAAGGTCTGCGTTGTGTGCTTGTCACTCCACCACCACTGCAGCTGCTTCACTAATGCAAGTTTCAGGGTGTGGCATGACCAGATGAGCATCTCAGCCCAGCTCCAGAGTGGGCCTGCTGCAAACAGGCAGCAGATTTCCAAATCTCCATGTTCACCTGAGAAGTGAACTTTGCACGAGAGCTCCGACTGGTAGCAGAGTGAAGGCAAAATTAGCACAGCTCCTCTCTGTTATCCGGTTCTGGATCTACCACCAAGTCTACGGTTTGAGTTTCACCTCCTGTCTCTGCCCATCTGTCAAGTCAATACATTTCAAATGCACTGCAGGCACACTGGCTTCTGCTCTAACCACCGTGATCACAACAGCTACCCCGGATTGAGACTCACTCTGGGCCGGATGCTGGCTGTGCTTTCAGAGGAATACCCAGAGACTTGAGGCAGGACTGGAAGTAGGCAGCACTAGCGCCCTGTCATGGGGGAGGACGTGCTCTTGGCCCGCAGTGAGCATGCAAAGCAGGGGAGCAGTCTCTGCTCGGGGGGATTTAGCAACCTTCCTGCTGGTGTAGTCGACACAAAACACGTAGAGAGGCATCTCACTGATGTGCATCACAGCCATCAAGCTGAACATTACTGGGTGTCAGCCTTAGATCATGACAAGCGCCCCAAAGTGCAGTCCACATTACATTAGCCTGTGTAGCCCTGTGCCCACCACAGGAAACGTTTCTCAAATAAAGGGTTGGGGGTGAAAGGAAGGGAGGGAAGGAAGGAAGAAAAGACGGGGAAAGGAGGAATGGAGGGAGGGAAGATGTGTCAGCTTAAGTAGGACAGCACCCCAAGTTTACCTGAGAACTATTCAGGCTTAGGACACGCTGCCCTATTTCAGGCGAAACGCAGCAAGTCTGTCCAGTGGTTAGGAGCGCACCACAGAGCTCCTCAGCGTGGCCACCAAGGACGCATCTACCTCATCTCCTGAGTGCTGCCAATCAAACCCCCGCTCTGCAGGTCACCCCTCTCCCCACGGCATGGTCAACCCCACACACCCGACCACCCCACCCCAAACAGGGCGATGCTTTGTGCCCTCTTGACTGCTGGACTACATTTCCCAGGGTTCCCTGCCGGCAGGGCCACGGCCCAGCAGAGCTGGGAGGCAGAGGACAGCAGCTGCTCTGAGGGCATACTGTCGTGGCCCACCTGCCAGCTGCTGGCTCGCTCCGCTCTCTCCGTCCCTGATTTCCCTTCCCGTTGTGCCTCCCGGGTCAGGTGCGTGTGCTCCGCTCCATGAGAAAGGACTCTGGCTTCTCAGGGTATCCTCATCCATTGCCACGGTCAGAGGCAACAAGAACAGACCTGGGGCCATTTTGTTATTAGATCCCAGCTTATGCACAGGGGTTCCAGCCAGCCTGGACGCTCCCCTTCCTGCTCTCCTGCCTGGGGCTTCCAGCGCTAGCATTCTACCAAGCGCTAGACTGCTGAGCTGGTGCCCAAAATGCATAAGCGAATTCCCTATAGGAAGCGAGTCTTCTTCTGCGGCTGTGGGTGAACCCTGCCCAAAACAAGAAGGGATTTTCTTTTGAAAATCCCTTAACACAGGGGTAAGTGAAGAGGATTTCACAAGATATAAAAGCACCCAGCACAGAGGACGGCATACAACAAGAGCTCAATAAGCATCATCCGGTCTGAAAAGGACAGGGTTTTTGTAAAGATGAAAGAAGTAATATTTGTGCAAATGTTTTTCAGAACTATCAAATATTATTCAAATGCCAGCCTTTATGGTTTCTACACTTGGTGAGGTTACTTACACTATCAGTGATGTAGACGCATATGGGGAGAAAAATTCTAATTCTTGCAGATTAGTAGCACAGCATTTGGAGAATGTGTTCTACTCAACCCCTCCTGCCTGGCTCCCAGCCTGAGCTGCCCCATCAGAGCCCCTTCCCCCGGAGACCTGCTCACGCCCATCTCAGCGTGAACGGGTCTATGTGGGGCACCTCCTTCTTCCTCCTCCCACCCAGTGGGACTTGAAGTCCTCTCACCGGAACAGGGAGCCACTGGTGATCTCCCACATTGCAACCTAAACAGGGCTGCCTCCAAGCACTTCATGCCCGGGAGCCTGGGGGAGCTACAGAGCCGGCCCGCACCCCCTCTTCTCTCACCTTGGAGCGAAGCCGTGGTCTCCGCTCCAGTGCCATTTTCTGCCTGACGCTCCACTTCGTGCACATACTCCTGACTGCCCTGGGGTCCCCCCATCCCCACCCCAACCTGGAGTTTCTGCTTCCTGAGGGTGCCTCTCCCAGAAAGACAGTTATTTCCCACTAGGCTCCAGATGACTCCATGGCTGCCTTTGCAGCCACAGGATGCAACGGCTTGGCCCAGACTCTTCCAGAACTAGGAGGGAGACTGCTGAGCCCCTCAGTCCTGACCAGTCCACTCAGGCCCCTTCCCCCAATCAGCCTAAGAAGCCGCCTCCCACCCCAACCCCCACTTGCCGATGGATCCACTGTGCCAAGAGCCCAAGTTTACCTGGTTACCGTAAGTGAAACACAACTGAAGAGTGAATGTGGAGCTTCCCCAAGCCTGGGTCCCCACCAAACAGAGCGGGGAGGCTGCTGGGGCGGGTCCCGGGCATGCTGTGAGCACCCAGGCGTGCCGGGGCGTGTGTCCACAGGGGAGTGAAACCACAGGCAAGACCCAGCCTGACCGCTGCCCCATCACCACGTGACAGACGCGCCACCATCGGAACTGCACTGACTGGAAACCTCGCCGGCATGAAGCAGGCCTGGCCCACCCCCTCACCTACATGAGCAAAAGCAGCCCCACCCCACTGCTCCTTGCACACAGCCAAGTGCTCCTTGATCTGCAGCCGCTGGACGGTACTGAGTTGCAGTGGGAGAGCTCGGACACTCCTGCTAGGATGCCTGAGCTGTCACGTACCTTAGTCCTTCGTCCTCACCCCACCTGAGGTAGCCCAGGGGTATCTGCGCCTTAGGAGAAACACCCACTGACTGGATCCTGATTCAAACCAGCCACCCAAGACGCCTTTAAACAATCAGGAAGAGTCACACATGGGCATGGCCCTGAGTTGCTTGGGGTATGATCACAGCGAGGAGGATTTTTTTAAAAATCCTTAACAGGTAGAAATTTATATTGAACTACTTACAAATGAAATGACACAGGCTTTATTTTAAAATAACAGAGAAAAATTAAGTGGGGAGAAAAGATAAAACAAAATGGACAAGGGGCCTCCCTGGTGGCGCAGTGGGTTGAGCGCCACACTGTGAAGCCTCCACAGCACAGCAGTGTGGGTTCAACCCCCGGCCAGGGAGGGGACCCACAGGGCCCAGCAGACCTCTCCTGTCTCCCGCTGTTCCCCTCAGCAGCGCGCTTCAGTCGATCTGCTGTTCTGCTCCCCGCTCTGTCTCTGGTGAATCCTCTCACCTCCCAAGCTTCTGGCCTATATCCCTGTTCTCGTATGCATAACTAAATAAATTAATAAAGTTGTTTGTGTTTTTTTCTATTTGTGAAAAGCGCAGAGCTTACACCTCCAGGTGAATTTCTGCCTTACAAGTCCTGGCGAGGACCCCGGCTCCCATCAGGACATGGGCGCCCAGCAGGGACAGAGAAATCTTGGGTTTCCTCTACCTGAAGAGAGGGGGCACCAGGGTCCCAGAGGTGTCCCTTAAGTCTACTCTCCTGGACTCTGGAAGCCGCAGCTCACTGACCACTGGCCACACTTCCAGGACTCTCAGGCTCTAAGTGGAAGGAAGGGCTAGAAATAAGGATGCATAAAGCTATTTGGATATTTTTTTCACAAATTTACTACTATGATTCTAGAAATATATGTGTAATACCATAAATGTATTTTAAATGAAAGAGTAGTTACTGCTGGAGGAAGCGCTAAAGCAGCCTATCAAGTTCAAATCACCATCAAATGTTAATAGCCCTACAGGCAACAAAAACTACTATCTGCAGTAGAGTCGACTATTTATGTGAAACAGAACCACCATCTGGATGATCAAACAGAAGGTCTCACTCTTTCAGATTATGTTTTTTTACCCAATAAAAACACTAGTTCATTTTGCACCCTAATAGATTTTCTAAGAGGTAAAGCCAGTGAAGATTTCCAAGGAGAAAATCATCCCCATATTTTTCATGACTTTTTTTAATAGGTAACTAATTCCAACGTTCTTCCAGTGCTGGCCCAGTGCGCAGAGTGGGTTGTCTGTGTGCATATAAATCCTCGTGGCTATTCCCGGGAATGACAGCCCCATTAAGCTACCATCAGCCTCTCTTGACCAACGGTCAATGACTCATTCAATCAACAAATCGGTATGGAATTGCTACAATATTTCAGGTACTTCCAGAGGCAAAGGCTTTAGGGAAATGGGCGTCTTCCATAATGCGGTAATGAGACCCAACATCGGAAAGCAGTTTGCAGTACCCAGAGCACAAAGAGCAGAAATCCCCTGTCATCCGAGCCAACTCTGAATCTCGGTTTCCCCAGGGAGAAGCAAAGAGCGTATTATCATCCAGCTGAAGTTTGGGGCTTTTACGCTTTTATTCAACAGAATTTGTCAGGCAACCCCACTGGACCGGCTCTATCTTGGCCAATAGGACAGACAATTGCGATGGAGACCCATTAGCTGAGAAAGGCCCTCACCCCCAGCACAGCAGAGCAGAAGCTCCTTGGTGTCTGTCCCCTCAATCACTGCTTCCACTGGATCTTTGCCGAGCCCTCCCCTCGGCCCACTTTCCCAGCCTCCCTGTTTGGCAGCGATTCCGCCTCTCCATCTGGGGCCCAGCAGCCCAGCCCACCGTGGGAAGCATCCAGCAGCAGCCCCTCTCCCAGGTGGGCAGCTCCCCCGAGTCTCAGGCCAGCCCTGGCAGCTGACCCAGAGGGTGGTGGGCCAGGGTCTGGAGAGGGGAGGAGCCGGCAGGGCTTCGGTACTGAATCCAGGAGACTAACACCTTTAACTGCGGGGGCTGCTGAATTCTTGGGACCCACACTGTGTTCCCTCCCTGCTGACAGGTTGATGGCCAGGAGGGCTCCCTCAGAGCCTCCAGGGGGTGGGGTGGGGTCTCTGAAAGGCCAGGCTTTCCCCACTCCTCAGCCCTGAGGAACACCAGCCCCTTTCTTCCCGTCGTCCCATTGTCTTAGTTCTCACTTCTGACCAAGGAACCCCCATTAATTTTCCGTGATGTACATTCCAAATGACATCACCTCGCTCCTTTGAAATTCAAAGAGCTGGATTAATGAAGCACAAACTTCAAGCGCATCAGCTGCACATGATTCATCAGTCTGACCACCGCTTTGCCACCGCGTCGGGTCCCAAAGCGAGGCAGAAATTTCCCAGGCTGCTTTTGAAAACGAACACAGAGGCCTGAAAACACGGACCACACTGCGCTCATTTGTTCGAGAAACGGAACACAGCTTCTGCGTGCCAGAATTTCAATGGGCCCATCTCCACCTGGTATTTTGTGGATATAAATTTAACCTGTTCAAATGTTATATTAAATTCTAACCTTTCCCAGAATAATCTACATTTAATTCCTCATTCTACCATCTATTGGAAGTAACCCTCTTGGTAGACTTCCAGAAAAAGCTATATGAATTGCAAACACTTAGACTTTGTTGAAGTATGAAGAACACTACTTATCCACACATTCAACTGAGGCCCTTTTATTCCATTTCCCCAAATGCCTTTCAAATAATGTCAGAGCCACAAAAACCAGAAGCACTGACTGGGCATGGCCATTCACCTTTCCTTCAGTGGTGGAAATAGCATTAAAGCCCTGGAATGAAAAAATATATATCAAACTAATTACCTCCTTTTCTTCCAAAGTAAAAGACAATCTAATACCATTCTTTTGGACATAATGCCATTTATTTCACATAAGGGGGTTTTTGTGTGCTCAGAGAAGATGGTGCTTAATGTGTGTGAATCAAAACCCAGATTAGCTAATTAACTGATGTGTCTGAGAGTGAAATGAAGAATCAATTTGCTGAGGAAATTGTCAGAAGCATAAAGAAATGTCATGCCAGGTGAGACTAGTTCATGTGAGCCAGACTTTTCTCTGGCAGTGAAACAAAAGTTGCTTTTCTTCAAAAGCACCATAGACTAAAACTTTAGGCCACTGCTAGACAGCGAAGTTTTCCAGAGGGCTGAAGGTAAGTTCTTTAAGTAGCAGCAGTTTTGCCTTCCTCTATTAAACGTTGCTTGTTCAATTAAGCACTGTCACAATCAACACCAAAGTGCACATTCCGGAAGGCCCGAGGACTTAATGAAGGGGGCAGGGTTCTTTGGTCCTTCAGTAAATTGCCCCCAAATTGTCCCAGATGTGCCTGAGGTGCCTCTAACCTGAGTCCTCCAGTCCTCCCCTGTTGGGTGGCTGAATCTCAGACGGGCATCTCGACACCAGGAGATTTCGAAGTATCATTTCTCTCACCCAAGTACTAACCAGACCCGACCCCGCTTAGCTTCTGAGATCCGATGAGACGGGGCGCGCTCAGGGTAGTCTGGTCCTAGACTCAAAGTGTCATTTCTAATGATGAAGGAGTCACCTGCCCAGCGTCCCTACCCCTCATCAGACTTGGCGAAGACATTCTCCATGTGGAGCTTCTCCAGCTAAGAGTTCCGATCACGTGCTTTTGTTGCAGTGAGAAACCAACGAGAAGGTCCTTTCCTTAATGGTGGTCACATACAGGGTACGATGGGGAAACTCAGTCCTTACTGACCCAAACTCAAGTTACTGCAGTGAAACCTGGTGGATCCAGCCATCTAGAAAACCACAGGGAAAAGTTCGTGCTTAAAGGACAGGCGTCATCAATATCACTGAGAAGTTACCAGATAACAGTTCGTGATAAACCATTGATTTAATGACGGCTATAACATCTTTCTGATCTGTAAGACTTTTTGAGTACCAAGTTCCAAACATTTATTACTGTAATGTGCAGACATTTTCCAGACACCTGAAGCTTTTTCAAATGATTACAAGCCTCTTTCTCATTCTGTGTGGGTGTCAGAAATTTCTAGAACACACCTTGGGGTTCCGGGAGATGCGGGGCCTCATCTTAGTTCTTCCCCCAGACTCACTATCATGCCTCTGAACCCCCAAGGTGCAGATGGAGGTGCGGGGCCCCGTGATCCCTGAGATTTGCTCCCCAGGGGGTGATTTGGGAAAAAGTTCTACTGCTTCCTTGTCCATGGAACACAGAACCTAACGGGACCTCCTTCACAGAGCAGATGTGGTGGCTCATAGACAACTCGAGAAAGGGGCCGCAAGCCGCCCTCACCCAGCGGGAGGGCCGGTTTCCCTCACCCCGGACACTGTGCCTTCTCGGTCTTGCTTCTGCTGCTCAGCCCCCTGCTCTGTGCTCACCACGCAGCTGTCTTCCTCCTCTCCATGCTTCCAGACCGCCTGCTCCTTCTAACGTCTTGTCTTGTATCTTCTGTGGGTTCCCCCCACCCCAACAAAACAAACACCATTTCTTAGACTTGCACGCAACTCTGGAGTCGCTGCACTCCGACTGGACCTCTGCTCTGCCCTGAGCCGTGTGTGGGAGCCGGCGTCCGCCAGCGCGAGTCCAGCAGGCCAGCCTGGGTGGGCCATCAGGGAACGCGTCTCCTGGCCACTTTCTCACAGCCGCCCCACAGTATCGGCCTCATCCGAGAGCCGGACCCACATAGATTGTGACCCACCCATCCGTGGCACATGCAGGGTTTTGTCTTTTTTTTTCTGTTGTAGCTTAAAGAAAGTGCACAGTTGTATCTATGAAGTTATTTTTTTTTAAATATCTGGATCTAGTAAATCTGCTAGACTGTTTTTTTAACAGGAGGGAGGAGAAACCATCACAGATTGAGAAAGATATGAGCTGGATCAACTAAATGCAGTGTGAAGATACCTGAAATCTGATCAGAAAAAGCTAGCCCAAAGAACACCATCTTCAGACAGTCATGGAGCACTGGACATGAAGAGGTATTCTGGCCTCAAGGATGATTATTTTGTTTTTGATGGTGGCGGTGCAGTTCTCCATGTCGCTCACTCTCTATCTGCTAGAGACACAAACACATTTATCACAGGTGAACAGTATGTTTGCGTTAGGGGAGGGACCGTGTCCCCCCCTTTACATGCAGCCACCTCGGATCAGCTCCTGGGGATGGGGGTGGAGATGAAGGCCCAGGTGAAGTTCTGCACTGCAGAGGGCGGTGGTCTGAAGGGGGTTCCTCTTGTTTCTACAGCCCGACTTGTGCCCTGGGGCTGCTGCGAAGGAGACGCAGCGAGGAGAGACACATGGCGGCGCCTAAAGCAAACACTGGTGAGAGACGGCAGGGAGGCTGACAATGGCAGCCATCGTCTCCCGTGGTCTCTCCTCCTGCCCCAGCTTTCCGAGACCTGCTTCCAACCCTTTCCTACACTTCCCTGCCAGAAGGTGCCTAGACTCGTGGCAGCTTCCAGGCCTCAGCGGCCCTGCTTTGGGCCAAGCCTGTTTGGCTGGGCATTTGTGCGCAAGGGTGTGAGTAATTTGGGGAACTTTATTCAGAATAACCTTTCTTCTCTCGCTATGCACACTAATTCTAGTAAGCTATTTCATGCTAAGAGCCTGCTTGCTTTCATGTGGTAGATGGCAAGACCCCCTTTTAGAGCATGCACCCCATTTGTTTGGGGTCGCTGGGGGTCCCTCAACCGTGTGCTAACATTTGGAATTTCCTTTGTAGTACTCCAACCCAAAAAGGAAGTGAGGCACGTGTGCATGTGCACGTGTGTGTGTGTGTGTGTGTGTGTGTATGTGTATAGGGGGCTAGAAAAACAAAAATTATAGAATATTGGTAAGTACTGAGGCTAAGGAGTGATACCTGGGGAATTATACTATTCTCTTTACCTTTTGTAACATTGAAATTTTTCCCAATGAGTCTTAACTCTATGGGCTGATAGCAGTTTTACAATTCCATTATTCCTAACACATTAAAGTCCCACGCTCCCCGAGCCGGAGACGGGCTGAAAGCTCGATCAATGCAGCCGTCCACCAGCGCTCGCTGAGCACCTACTGTGCTCCAGCCGGGCAGCTCTGGGGGCTCCAGCTCATTAACGACCACTCGCGAGGCAGCCTTTGACACCTGAACGCATTTCTCTTCATCAATTTTGCAAACTCGTGGTCACAATGAGATCTCATTTGGGGTTGGCACAATCTGAAGGACAATTCAACGCGTCATTTTTGACCTTGTATCCAGCTCCAAGTATGTTTAATTAATATACAGAAGGGTATAACCGTGGCACCGATTGTTATTAACAAGGTTAATGGAAATTTACACAATGAAACAGATCACCTCTCTCAAGCTTCTTTGGCCTCCATTTCTTTGGTCTTCCAAACTCGTTAAGCACGAAGGCTATTTTTGGAATCCCTCATTACTTCCAAATAAAGAGGCTGGGTTCGTCATAGCCTGACTCTGGCAAAAACAGCATGGACCTGAGAATCAGGGGGTAGGAGTGTGCCCCAGACCGCTGCCTGGAAACTGTGACTTGAGTCACTTCTGCTCGAGCGTCTCAGTCTCCCCACGGAGGAACCAAGGCCAACTGTGCCTGCCGTGCACGTTACAGGCATTGCAGAGTCACATGTATCCCCACCTGTTGGGACCGGGAACGATGCGCCAGACTTATGGGAAGTGATGACTTAAATCTTGTGAGGCAGGAATCGAGGAAGTTCAAGATGCCTGTGACCTGGTTCAAGTCCTCCTGCTCTTCTCAAAGCAAAATATGTCCTGACAGAGGAACTTGGGTGGACGTCACCTCATCACCTTCGCGCAGGTGCCGGCGCCGGGAGCGCTGCGCCTCTCAGACACAATGGTGGGGCCCTGGAGGCCCTCGGGGTGCTGCACAGATGGCCTCCCCCAGGGGCAGGCCAGAGCGGGGGCAAGCTCCCCACCGTGGCCAGCTCATCTGCAGTGACAGGCTCCTGCGCCGTCACTCAGCAGGTACAGCCACGCCCAGCAGAGCACCTCAGGGTCTTCCAGGGTGTCTTCGATCAGCTCCCCTTGGTAACGTGTCCCTAGGACACCCCACACTGTGTACACAGCTGCTGCAAAGTAGCATGGGGGTAAACATGATGGACAATTTTCTGGGACCCCTACAAGTCAGGGGGGCAAACTAACAAGCCATCTCCCCGGGCTCCAGCCCGTCCGCCTTAGCGACAGGTGCCCAGACCGGATCTCCATGGAGGCAGGAGGCAGGAGGCAGGAGGCTGGAGCCGCACTCCCCTACGCAGCATCTCTGAGTGGGGAAGGTCAGGCAGATGCCCCTCCCCTGGAGCAGCTGCCTGCCGACTCGCTGTTTCTGGCTACTTACGCTGACTCCCGCTCATGATTGTTTGGCGGCTTCCTGGGTTCAAATCTGCACTTGAAGTAACGAGCTCTTGGTTGAACTATCTTGAAACGTTACTTTTCAGTTACCGAGGGGATGACGGCAGCCCCTCACACACCTCGCGGGTCCAGCACAGGCCATGACATGGCCTGAGCCCGTCAGCACACTCGGCCGACAAGGAAACCGCTGAGGAAAGAGGAGGGAGGAGTGCAGGTTTATCTACCCGGGCCTGAAACCGCAGGAGGCCCCTGGGAGACTGCAGGGCAGACAAAGACGAAAGTGGCACCCCAGCAGCTGGCCGGGCACCCCTGCTGGCAGCTCAGCCTGCACGGGAGCTCCACCCGCACCCAGCTGGTCCAGCGAGGGGTCTTGACTAGCGCCAGCACCTTGGAGCCGGCCTCTGCCAGCAGCACCCGTCTTGGGCAACTCTGGCTGCACAGCCCCCCGTTGCCCAGCGCCCCAGCCCTGACAGGACCGTCTGGCACCTCCCCCGCCCCAGCACGGCTGATGAGCCAAGCCCGTGACCCCGGGACTTCCCCTCCTGACACGGCCCTGCAGCTCCATCATCGCTAACAAACACGCGCAAATCCCCGCGCGCCTGCCCTGCCCCTGCTCTTGTGGCATTAGGCTCAGAAACCCACCCGGGAGGGGCGGCGATCCGGGCACGTCCGGTTCTGTTCTGCTCAGACCCTGAGCAGAGACCGCGCCGCCCCCGCTGCCCATGTTAATAGCTCCATTTGTATTCTGCGTGCACCAAATGTCTCTGTTTAGCTCCTCTCCCTGCATTTTGGGTACGCACAGAGCTGGTTGAAAATACCTCGGTGACAGCTGCCATCAGGGCATTTGAAGAACTCCAGGTTCCACGCTGCAAGCCTGGGGGCTGGGGTTACCCGGAAAATGGAGCCCATCTGACGAGCTGGAAGGAAGCACTGCCCCCCGACGCTCCCTCAGCATGCCCTGGCTCAGGGTGGTGGGACAGCTCTCTGCGGGCGGGGAACCAGGCCGGAGCAGAGGCCGCCTTCAGCGCTGCCCGCCGCTGGGGTCAGCCGTCCAGACTCCCGCTGCGCGCAGCAGGGCGGTGCCCGCACGAATGCACTCAGCACCGAGGCCACAGTCGGGCCCGCAGAGGCCCCTCTCACCCCCGCTCCTGCGGGGCACAGGTGCCGCACCTGAGCTGCACAGGGCCTGCGTGGCAGACGGTACGAGAGCGCACCACGCCTGTCCCCTCCAGCCGCACACCCACGTTGCTGTGGCACACGCAGTGCCCTCCTGGACGCCGACGAGACCCGCAGAGCGGAGCCCACGACACTTCACGACTGCCGTGTTCGTGGGGGAGGTGGCCTATGTCCTGGCAGGTCACCCGCACGGCCCACCGCCCTGTCCCCCTCAAGAGGACACAGAAGAATCTGTAGAGTCCTCTTCAGCTCTGGCTCAGATGCGCTGAACGAGTCAGAAGCACAGATTCCTTCACGCTGTTACAAGCGACTCATAAGACCGAGTCCGCGAGCCCCCCCACAGCCCCCGTGGCACCCCGGCCTCCTGGCCACCAGGGGGCAGATGCTCAGGCACTTTGCTGAGCTGGACATCACCCTGATCCAGGCACTCTCTGACCCCCACCTACAGAAAGGCAGGCCCCTACCCCCACCCGCCCCAGGCTCCAGCTCTCTGGACCCTTCCTGATGGGAGTCACGCGCTTTCTTGTGTCAGCTCACCCACCCGACTGGTTCTCTGCACATCACGCCCGGGACCAGACTGCAGGGGCGTGTCTGTGCGACCCTCACTTCCACTACCCTGAGGGCCGCTAGTGAGACAGCATGGAAAGAGAGAGAACAGCGAGAGGAGGACCGGGGGGAGAAGCCAGAGCCACAGACGGCTGCGGGGACGGAGGCGCCAGAGGTGACCACAGAGCGCTCGCTGAAGAACAGACACTGAGCCTGCGGCCGCGGCCTCCATTCATCCTGAGGCTCAGCCCACATCTCACATCTCACCTCAGGCTCTCCCACAACCGCCTGTCGCTGGGCCCCAGCCTGCGTGTCCTCCTGCCCCCGCCCCGTGAGCCCTCCTCACTTCCCGGACAGAACAGCCAGGTGGGTGACACAGACCCAGTCCCCACCCAGACACACTGACCGTGGGCGTGCGTTCCCCTGCGCGCCACTGTATTGCGCTTCCCAGAGGCTGTTTATCGCATGCTGAAGGTTGTCCAGGCAACCCTCTCTGGAGCACGTCTGTGGGCGCCATCTTCCCTGGAGCACGCACGTGCTCACCTTGCGTCTCTGCATCACATTTAATTAAGGTGTTTGCACTGGTTTTGTCTAGGCATAATGTTATTGCACACTCAGAGATGACGGTATTGTGTAAACATAATGTGCACGGGAAAGCCAAGAAACGCAGGGGCTTGCTTCGCCGCAGTATTCGCTTTATCACAGGGTCTGAACCCGGCTCACAATGCTGCTGGCGCCCCACAAACCTTTCCCCTGACCAGCGGGCCAGCCCACCACAGCACCGGCATAACCAACAGCCCCCCTTCGATTAAAGGACCACAGAAGGAAAGAGGACCCCAGGAAAGAGGATTCTGTTTTCCAGCCCACGTTGTGCCTTTACAGACCTGGAATGCGAAGGCCCTGCCATTTTTAATATCATCTTTGCTTTATTCTTGTAGGAAAGAGAAACCTGGCGTGCAGGCGCTAACATTTCAGAAGACCCCTGATGCGCTGACAGCGACCCCGGCAGAGCTGACCGCTGAACACGGGTCTGGGGGCGTGAGGACAGAAATCCGAATTCAGGAAAGGTCTCAGGAGGGGAGACGGATGTGACTGGCGCCTCCATTGTCTGACTATATTTTCCCAACCATCACTCCCGGAGAAACTCCCTGCCATGATCATTATTGTCACTTCCCTCAACCGTTGAATTAACACTTCAGATTTGCACCCTGCACAATCCTTAAAAGAGGAAGTCATGTGGACTTGCCACCCAAATTATGTAATTTGTAGCTTGAAATCAGTCCTTGCTTCCTTTCCTTTTATCGATTTTCATGTCTAAGCCAATTTTGTAGATGCTCTTTGACTTGACTCTGCATTGTGGGGTCTGGGAGACCCGAGCAGACGATGAGAGGGGGAGAGAGCCACACCCCAGTCTGAATGCCTTCTGGTTCCGCCCGATGGGTGGCACCCAGGTCCGCTTCAAGCAAGCTGAAATTAAAACTCTGGAGGAGGAGAGCCCCACCCTGCAGAGCACCCTTCCCAGCGCTCCCACTGCAGGCGTTTGTGTGACTATGTGACAAACGCAAGTGAGCTGGGCGAGAAAGGTTCGTGGCTGCACCTAACAAATAAAATGCCACTGCCAATTTGCGCATGAGAGGTGGGTCAGTGTGGGGAGCCAGGTGACTTTGACTCAAAGGCCCACGGGTGACGACGCCACCTCCTCACTGGGGCAGTTCGCACCGGCCCGCACTCGACACCACACAGCCGCCCTCCAGGCCCACGAGCAGGGAGCCCCTCTCGGCCCAGGCCCTGGTACCCACGATGCGTTGCTCCTGAGGGAGTCTCTGGGCTGACGGGGAAGAAAACACAAAACTGCCAGTTCTGTGAGGACAGCGGAGCGCAGCCAGCAGCCACAACAGAGAACCCGCTGGAAGGCTGTGTCCTGACCGCTGGCAGCAGGAGCCGAGGCCAAGCACTGAGCTGGCAATGATGAGAGGGACAGCGCCTACGTCCAGGAAACAGCAGGGAAACCAGCAGGACTGCTGGCGGTGGGGTACCGAGGCGCGTCCTGCACACCCCCAGGTCTCCTGCTCTCCAGGGGCCACCAGCACAAGATGTGTGTCGTGAGGAAACGCGCACTTTGTCCAGAATGCGGGGAAGATGGAAAAGGAAGCTCTGGGAGCGGGAAGGGAGGGTCACTCCCGCGGGAGGCACCGGGAGGCTTCCTGAGGAGACGTCTGACCTGAAGCCTGGAAAATGAGTAGGACTGAGAGAGGGGGGTGCAGGGCCAGGCACTACGGGCAAAGGACCCACATGGACGAGACGAGAGGAGGTGTCGGGGTGGAGGGGCGCGGCGGAGGGAGAGCACCTGGGTGGCTGGACCGGCTGGGGGAGGAGCGGACTGCGGGAAGTAGTCTGCATAGAGCTAGCTTCCTCTGCAGGGGCCTGAACGTCACAGGGCAGGGTCTGGACTGTCCCCTGGGGCTCTGGAACGGTGGGCAGCAAGACCAAAGCAGCTGTGAAGTTGCTTCCCTCAATTTTCGCAGTCAGTGAGCCTGATGCCAAAGTAAAGGGGTCAACCCCACTGCTTTGGAGGCTTGAAAATGAGTAAAAATTAAACTAAATTAAGCCCTTCCACAGTCCTCTGGTTGGCCTCTCTCCCAGAGGCACAATAGAAAGAGATGGGTGGGGGTGATACTCGCCCTCTGGGCACAGCCGATGCCCGAGCTGCCCCCGGAGCTTCCTAGGTGGCTTCGGACCCACTGGTGACAGGACAAGGGCCACCGAGAGTCACCGCTGGGCTCTGTCCTGATGTCATGACCTGGTCCAGGCCCGGCAGGTCAGAGACAGAAGGCAGCCAGACCAGCCCGCTCAGGCAGACAGGAGAGGGAGAGGAGGGCAAGAGCCCCAGACCCACGCCCAGCAGGGGGGGGGGGTATTCAAGAGCGATCACACTTAATTTACAATCGAAACAAAGAGAATAGCGGTCTACACCGGCTTATCCTAGCAGTATGCATGGGGGTGTCCTAT
This sequence comes from Galemys pyrenaicus, assembly GCA_019455555.1. Classification (NCBI taxonomy): domain Eukaryota; kingdom Metazoa; phylum Chordata; class Mammalia; order Eulipotyphla; family Talpidae; genus Galemys; species Galemys pyrenaicus. Next base: position 7,776,198 of record JAGFMF010011680.1, on the reverse strand, counting down.
GCAGGCCCACAGACACACACATGTTCACACGCATAAATAACCCGACTGTCCAAACCGTAAGTGCTGTTTGGAGCGGTTTGCTCTCGGGGCTCTGCGCGTCTCCGCGCCAGCATCCGGTGCAGGTGACTTGGCATTTCTGTGCCGTCCAGCGGCGTGCCCCTTGTCCCCCTGCCACGGTGACCCATGTCCCATCGTGAACACAGTGCGCGTGCCCGGGCTCCTCACAGAGCCATGCCCTGGAGCGGTGTCCTCGCCTCGCCGGAGGGGCAGGCGTGTCCTGAGGCCCAGCCAGCTGACCCGTGGGCCATCAGCCCTCTGGGGCATCGGAGTCTTGGAGGGAGTGCTGCAAGGAAGGAGAGGAACTGTGAGCGCCCGCCAGCATCTCTCCTTCCTACTGCCACAGAGCGCCCCGCACAACCCCAGCGCCTCCGGGCCCTCGAGGCGCCTCCCAGCGCTGCGGTGACCCGGCTGCTCCTGTGACTACAGGCACTCGGTGGAGAGACCGCAGGGAGGCCCGTCCCCACCCCTGCCTCAGTTAGGACTTGCTGGAAACCACTGGCCTCAGTCCCTGACGCCCACCGGGCGTGGGGAGGCAGAGGACAGTGGAAGCTCTCACCCGACCTGTCCCTCCCCACGCGCCAGGCCGTGTCCACGTCACACCGCATCATACAGCCATGGCCCGGGAGCTGGGCCCGTGGGAACGGAGCTGGGTGGCGGGCCCGGCTCGCCCAGAGCTGCGGGCCGGGCTGTGGTGTCGCGCAGCATCTAGGTGGTTATTTGCGGACACTGCACTAAGCACTTCTTCATAAAACCCGATCCCCGGGCACAAAACGTGTAAATGGCAACGCCGGGTGTAACCGGAAATTAGATCCCCGACACCACAGATCGTACCAAAGCGGCTCCAGCCTCCAGGGACCAGACGCTGAGGTCTGAATCCCACAACTGCCCTTATATTATATGCGATACCTTGGAAGCAAGATCACAGGATGAAGTGACCGCTGGGCACAGGGCAGCGCTCGGGCCGCCCTCCAGGGCCATAACCCAGTCAGCGCCGGACTCAGGTCCTGGGGAGGGAGGGGCGGGGGGGGGGGCAGGCGTGCTCTCTGGGAGCTGGGCCGCAGGGGTCGCTAAGTGCTACCGAAGGAGCACAGGTTGGCTTCCTCAGACCTACAGATGCGCCTTCCAGGGAGCCCCGAGTCCCTGTCACCCGCTGCCCACGTCTCCAGCCTCTGCTCCCACAAGCTCCAGGTGTCCCCAGAAACTAACACGGTGGTCTCCACGCCCTGCAGCCAAGCCCCTGCCTCCCAGAGACCTGAAATGGAACTAAATAAATCCTCAGGCTATCAGGCTGTGCCTGGGAGGCACCGTGGTCCTCAGGGGTGTGGGGGAGTTAAGTCTCGAGGAGAACATCTTTCAATCAAGAGCCGCAGAACGAGCGCCCACCACGAGCAGCGCCCGCGACGACATCCTTCAGAGACACAGAGAGAGAAGCGTTTTGCTCTCTGCACCTGACACTTCCTTGGGCTTGCGGGGCCCACAGGAGCTGTGGGCACGCTGTGCTGCAGTCAGTTCACCTGCGAGTTAGTACTAGATAATTCCCCAAAACTTGCTAAGTGCGGCAACATGCTGCTTTGATTGTTGTTACCCTCTTGTTCCAAGACTTCTGAACATATTTTCTTGGAGGCTGAGTTGAGCAAACACAGACTACCTAAGGGGCTAGTGTGGGAAGCACAGAATTGTAGTGACTTCTTAAAAAAAAAAAAAATGAATACACTTTTGAGCATTTGTGTCTAATCCAATTAAGTGGAGTACAGCGAAAAGGCACAGGCTTTTAACCTGTTTAGTGATTATAATAATATCAGCATCTGTTTCTGGAGTGCCCGCTCTCCATGTACCAACAACTTTTCCAGGCTCCCTTTATTCATTCACTTCATCCTCTCTGGTGGGAGCAGCTCGGCACAGCCAGCGGTGGACTGCTTCCCGCTGCCAGCACGGAGCTTATTCCAGAGTCGAGGATTTCCCAGCCTCTCTGGATAACCCTTCTCGTAATAAGTGACTTTTTGAGATGCATGGACATGGACCCTCAAAGGTGGTGACGCCAAGCCTCTCCTTATGAGTGAGGACGCTGAGGCGTAGAGGCTGGGGTTTCTCTCTCCACCTGACTCTTCCTGCCACCCCTCCCTCCTAAGCCCAGAAACCGCACTCTGGTTATCAATGTCCTCTCATCTATAATTATCTGACCTTGTCAGTTCATCAGCATCAATGCCTCACTTTACTCGTATGTGTGAACTGCGTGTCCTCCTTGCTGACTTGCTCTGCTACATAATTCCCTCGAGCCCCTTCCTTTTTGCTGTCAGTGGTGACTCTTCATCTTTCTTTACAACTGAACAATATTCCACTGTGTGGACAAAACACGTCTTAATCCAGCCCCCTGTCCATGGGCGCTCAGGTTGCTTCCTGGCTGTTGTAAGTAGCGCCGCAAAAACGCTGTAAGGCATTTAATTTTTCGAGTTGGCGGTTTCATGTCCTTTGGACAGATGCCCAGGAGTGGACTGCAAGACCAAATGGTATTTCCATGTTTAGTTTCCAGGGGGTTCTTCGCTGCCATCAGATAAGAACCAGAACTCAGGTCTCCTGAGTCTTAACCATCCCCCTCCTACTATTGCACACGACAAAAAACTGCCCGAGATGCCACACCAGGAATTAGATGCCTTCCACGGACGCCAATCCTGCAAGGAAAAGCCTCACAAGAGGCCCACACTATCGCCCATGGCTCACGCCACCCCCTACGTGCCCATCTAGTCAATGCCTCCTCGCTTTGAGTCGCCTCCAAGTTCCTCCTGCCCTTTCCAGAGCAGCTGCCTGCCGTGCAGGCCGGTCTGGGAGTGTGGAATCCTTCAGGAGCGGCCAGGGACAGCAGGGGAGCCAAAGAGAGGCCGAGTGGGGCTGGTTTCAAGGGCAAAGGAGCAGCTGGCCCTTCAAGTGGCCACCACCAGCACCGCAGGGGCAAAGCAGGCCTGAGGGGGGTGGGGAATCGGTGGCCACTGGCCTCAGAGCTCCTGCAGCCAGAGAGAACCAGAGCCTCACGAGGCTTAACTGTCCCGATGGCCTAGGGCTGGGACGAACAGGTGTCCCCACAGCTGATGGGGCAGCTCAGCTCCCACGGGATATGGGTGGGGTGGACTGAGCAGGGAACTGCAGAAACACAGGACAAGAGTCAAGCAGATTCTGCAAAGCTGTGGGAAGTCCCAGCCCGGGAAGGACACACGGGACCCTCGGCCAGTCCGGGGTTCGAGGCCACATGAGCAGGGCACTGCTCCCAGAGGGGCTGCTGCATGAGCAGCATCCACATCGCCAGGAAGTTTGCCAAGATCCACATTCTCAGGCCCCACCACGCCCTACAGATCGGGACCTGCGTTTTCCCCAGGCCCGCAGATGGTCCCGTCACAGTAAAGCCTGAGGAACGCCGCTCGGGGACAGCTGTTCTCGCGTGTGGTTCCTGGTGGCAGCAGCGGCCGCTCCTGGGGACTTCTCAGAAGTGCTCGTCGTCAGGCCCCTTCCCAGTCCTCTGCCATGGACTCAGCGAACAGTTTTGAGGAGCCTTCACTCCACTCCTCTGAAGAGCCTTCCTTCCCTCCCTCCCTCCTTTTTTTGTTAAATATTTATTCATTTATGCTTACAAGAACTGGGGTACAGGCCAGAAGTGTGAGGGGTGAAAGGATTCACTGAGAAAGATCAGGGAACAGAACAGGCAGGTTGACTGAAATCCACTGCTGAGAGGAGCAGTGGGCGAGGCAGGAGAGGTCTGCTGTGCCATGTGGGTCTGCTCCCTGGCCGGGGGCTGGCCAGGATCAAACTCGTGCTGCAGTGGCTGCGGATGCCTCATAGTACAGTGCTTAACCATTTGCACCACCAAGGAGGCCCCTCTTCCTTCCCTCCTTGGCCCATTTTCTTCCACTCTGAGATCTCTCCTTTCATTAAAAATAACTCCAGTTATCTTCTCCCTTCCTCTGAGCAGCACTGGTTCAGGGTCCAGGTTCTGTGTTCTGTTTCAAGGAAGCTCCAAAAAGGCTTCGGGGTGCATCTGGAAGCAGGGCCCAGGACGGCCCTCGGCCCTCGCTGGCAGTCTCTCCTGCTGCAGCCTCCCCACACTTCCCTGCAACACTGAGGCCCAATTCCTGCTTCTCCCCTGCCCAAGATGCCCACTTCTCAGATTTGAGCGGAATGGTGGTCACTGCATTTAGTAACGGCCATTCCAAAGGAGCCCACTGTGTTCAGGCAAACGGAGTCCAGACGAAAACAGAGAAGCTGAGATAAGTGACCTGGCCACCAGCTGGGGCGAGTCTGCCTTTAAGGACCAGAGGTCAGCAACGACAGCTTCACTTGACCTGCGAAGAGCAGGACCCGCCCCCAAGACTCCTGGGTGTTCGCAAAGCTTATGACCCTAAGTCTCTCCCAGGCTCAAGTTCCTGTAGCTGAGTCTGGTCAGGAGAAGAGCAGACGTCCTTCCCGCTTCACCAGCCGGCCAGGGACCCGGCGCACTGGTGGTTTCTGGATTGCTGGCGTGTTTATTTTAAAAAGTAATAATGAGGCAAAAAGCCTCCCACTGACATTTCGGAAGCTGCGCTTTCCTGAGGCTCGAGGAAGACTGCATGTCACAAACGTCCGGCATCTCCACACGCAGCCTCATCCCCATTCTGAAGAGCCCAGAACGTACCAGAGTACTCTCTATTCTTCTCCCCTCTTCCCACCGCCCCCCTTTCTTCTCCCCCACCACAAGCTGCTATTTGTTTATTTATTATGCAGAGAAATGCATTCTCACTGAGGCACGCCCTCAGCATCTCGGCTCCCACACCAAGAGGACTTCCGACGCGTTTCCTAGCCCAACAGAGTCCCGCGTCAACCCAAATAGACGGACACGGATAAGTAGGGTGGATTTCTGCTCCACCAGAGCCCACAGCCCCTCCTCCTCCCCTTCACTCCTTTGAAGATTCTCCATCTTCCCTCCTTGTCCCATTTTTTTATATATCTAAGATCTCTTCTTTCATTTATAGTAATTCAGGTTATTTTCTCTCCTTCCTTTGTCTGAGACCAACACCTCCTTCACGGGACGCCTGTTTGCTGAGGCCGGCCACCCCGCGTCACAGCCTGGAGCATACCTCCTGTCGGACCCTCTCCAAAGCGGCTGCCAGCTTTATGTGCAAACGCTAAAATCTGGATATCCTTCATGTGAAGTTTGGGGGTCCTTTCTAGAATCTGGGGGCTCAGGAAGCCCACAGAGAGGAACTCTGCAACACAACTCTCCCTCCTACCCAACCCCAGCGCCCAGCTTAGGACTCCTTCCTCGACTAATAAACAAGGGGGTGAGTGATGTCCCCCACATGGTCCCCCACTATGCACTTCACCACCACCAGGTCCTCTGGCTCCCCATTGCTGGTGTCCCCCTCTTCTCCCTTTCTAGATTCCTCCCCTTCCCCTTGCTGGAGTCCTCCCCTGCTCCCTACTGGAGTCCTCCTCTGCCCCCTACAGAAATCCTCCCCGTTCTCTTCCCCACTGCTAAAGCTGGCTTCATGCTCACAAACCTGCAGCGGCCCCCAGCGCCTGAGCACGCCTCCCCAGCTCTAGTAAAGTCAGAGGGATGTGGAAGAATATGGAAACACGGAGAGCTGTGCAGGGGAGAGCACCACCCCATCTCTGCATGGCGGGAGGCAGGGGCAGGTCTGTGTGCACGGGGCAGTAGACTATGGGTGTCAGCCATAAAGGGAACCCATAGGCAAAGGTTAGAAATATTGGGGGCACCTTGCCACTCAGTGAGATCTGGTTTATAGGAACACTGCTCATTCCAGGCAGACGCGGAATGAGAGAATACAGGGGCAGGGCTCAGACGTGAGGTGAGTGGAGACACACCAGGGCAGGGGCCCGTTTTCGGCGGGAAGTCAGTCTGTGCTCCCCATGGAGCCTCGCACCAACCTGAGACACGGGCTCATGATCCCAACTCGGGGGTCTCACTTCCAGAACAAACACCATCCTGCCACTTCACCCAAACTTGGTGTAAGGGTTCGTTCGTGTAGATGCGGTCTGACTTGGTAACCCACCTGTGCTTCAGGAGTCACGTGTCCCGGGGAGAAAGCCCCAGAGGGCTGAGCTGCTGAGTGTGCCCCTTCACAACCAGTGAGTCATAAGCATCACTCTGGTTTTGCTAATAAAGCCGCGGGAGCAACTGGAGGGCCCGTCGCAACCCTGGGAGACAGCCAGCTGAGCACACGCCTGGCCACCTGCAGGGGCGGAGCACAGCCGGTCCTACATCTCAGCGTCAGTGCAGAGTCCAGGGACACCTGGACAGAGGAATGCTGAAAAGCAGCCATGAGGTGGAGGGAAGGTCCCACCATCTGTCCCCAAGAAGATGCGGCCACGCTGCAGCTGCTCTGGTGACAGGAGGGGGAGAAACAGCACCCCGGCAGCTGGAAGGAGGGAAGCGGAAAGGGGCAGGCTGGGTGAGGGTCGGATTTGGAAGGGCCTGGATTTGAGTCCTGCCCTTGTTAAATGTACGAGATTATCGTCTAACTGGACTGATGTAAGCTAAGTCTCTGGTTCCTCATCTGTAAGATGGGGCAAGAGGTGCAGGAAGAACAGAACGTACTAGCAGACACGGCCGCATCAAACACACATCTGTGCCCTTCTTCCGTCCTCGTCCAGCTCCAAAATGGCGGACACTGGCAATGAAGTAACTGCCTCAACACTGCCCCTAGAAGGTCATCACCCGTGGACTCCGACAGGGATCTGGGTGCTTGGAATGAACCTACAGGAATTATCCAGAGTTGAAAGAAAAAAGAAGCCCAAACACCAGCTTCGCCCGCGGCTCTGGGGGCCGATCACACGCCATGGGGGCCTAAGGGCAGAAAGAAGGCGGATCACAACAGACCCTCGTTCTCCACCTGCGCTTTCCAAGTTGCTCGAAGGTTTTTCCAAAGCCACTTATCACCCTCCTCCAAAAGCAAGCACTTTGCTCACATTTGCTCTGAAATCTCCACCGCCAGCCCTGTGAGGCCACGGCTTCTGTTTAACTGCCTCAAGCACCACAGATAACTGAGTTCCCAGAACTCAGAGAGGGACCCAGAGGCAGACACCACGATGGCCCAAGATCTGGCCTGAGTGTCAGAGGTGGCTATTCAGAGGGGCGGGAGCGGCTGTCACAGAATGTGCTCGAAGTCCCCAGACAGACAGGCCCCAGCACGCTAACTCCACCCCCGATTTCCAGATGCTTCCATCCCACGGTCTCTGCTAGGACTGAGCCTTAGAAGCTGTCATGTGGACCCTCTGCCACCTACTTGTTTTTCCACCTACTTGGGGTCACCCGAAGTCCCCTAAACTCCGATAAAATAGAACTCCCCAATAGGCTTCACTATCGGAGTTTAGGGGACTCCTAAGAGAGAGGAGGCACTTGCTCGTTGCTCTTTCCTCTCCATGGCTTCCTTCATTCTCTGTGGGCCTAGGGCTTGAACCCAAATCTTGGAGTTCTTAGGCCACCAACTGGAAATTTCTTGAGGTCCTGAGATTTACTTTCCTCTGTGTTCCCACACGTAGCGTGGGAGGTAGTAAGAGAGGGAAGGGCATCGCTCTTTACTGAGCCACTCCTGCACAGTGGCCCTGTGGCAAGGCCATGCGTGTGTGAGTGCGTGAGTGTGAGTGAGGGGCACCGGGTACTGGTAGCTGTTGCTGTGATGATGCCGAGTTCAGCTGCTTGTTAGGTGCGCGCTGCGTGGGGCTTGGCTGGGCGGAGTGGAACAGCTAGGTGGTGCTGCGGCCTCGAGGGCCTGCGTTCGCTGGGACGGCTGTCAAGCTGTCATCACTGATGGCTCTGCTCCCTGTGTCCCGCCCCTCCTGGGCCCGGCCGTCTGGCCAAGGCTTCTGCTTCTGACGGTGGCAGAGCCACAGGAGAGCAGGTGGGCGAAGCTGGAGCACCGTGGTACACTGTGCTGGTCACCTCAGCTGGTCAAGGCAGGGGGCGCGACCAGACCTAAAGTCAGAGGTGGGGAGATGGGGGTGGGCGCCGGCGGGCTTCGAGGTCACGTGGGTGGGCGCGAGGGAGACGGGAAGGTGGAGGCCCACGCGCAGCCCGAGTGCTATTAGGAGGAATATGAAAGAACAACAACAACAACAAAGAATAAGCTCAAGGAATTGGGCAATTATAACCAAAAGTAAACAAAAACACTCAACAAGACCAAAAGCCAGGATAAACCAAAGGGACCATGGGCGGGAGGGGAGAGGGGAGGGCAAAGACGGGGATGAGGGCAGAGGGTGCACAAGGGACTGAGGTGACGGTGCACCGGTGAAATGGTGGTGGATACTCCCGGGGGACTACAAATGATGTCAAATATAATTAATAAATACAAAAAAAATAGAACTCCCCAAACTGAGCTCCCTGTCCTCGGCCACGCCCACCACCCACCTCGGGAGGGGGGAAGGCCGGAGAGGCGGAGCCTGGGGATGGGCCTGCTCTGCCAGCTGCTTTGGTCTGAGACTCTTCCGGACCACCTGGTTTTAGAGGAGTCAGAGCAGGTTGTGATCTTGCTAACTTGAGCTCGGAGAACAAGCCTTCAAGGGAGATTAAAGGACTGCTGTTGTTTTTTAAGGTGTGTTGAAGAAAGTAGTTCAGAAATGGACCTCCCTTCCCGAAGACAGAAGTGCAGTCTCTGCAGCCGCCTGCCCCATGACAGGGCCAGCTCCTGGCAGGGGCCGCCGCCCGGGAGACGCCAGCCTGCCAGGAGAGGACGTGCGGACGTGCCGGTGTTGGTCAGCGACACGCAGTGACAGAGAAAGAACAGGCGTTGTGGCTCCAGCTGCTGCGGGGCCTTTCCCCAGGCTGGTCCAGAAAAGAGGCTAGGAAGACATGACTGGAAATACCGTCTTCCCACTCCGCCGCAGACCTGGGTCTATGGGGCCCTTGTCTAGGCTGAGGGGACGTCCAGGTCCCTTCTCCAGCTTGAGAAGCAGGTGGGGTCCCTGTTCCGGAGCTTTCTTCCCCCCGGCTGTAGGATGCAGGCTCCCCCTGGCCTTTTCGCTGACGGAGAAGGGCGGGTCAGACTGAATCCTGGGTTCCGGGCTTTAGCGCGTGTGGGGATACACCCGACTCCCCCCTGGGGCTCAGCACTTATCAACAAGGTCCCACTGACCAGTGGGCGCAGAGCACGTCCGTGTGCCCCAGGCGGTCAAGCGCCCTGCTCCTGTCTGACCCGAAAGGGACTCTGAACACTACACCCCCGCGCAGGGCCCCCCACGGCCACGTCAGGGCCTGGGCGCCCACCTGCACAGTGCAACCCGGGGGCCCTGCCTGTGCTCGAGCCCCTCCTGCCAGGGGACCACATGGGTCGCTGCTACCCTCGGCCCCTTTGAAAAGGCTGCTCACTGGTTTGCTGTGAGAGTGGCCTCTGCCTGACGGAGAGTTGCTGGCTTCTCACTGGTCAGCTCAGAGGGACGAGTCCACGGATGCCCTGGCCGGCAAGGTGCCAGCAGACAAAGGGGCACCATGAAGCTCGGGCTCCGGTGGGGACGGCGTTGCCCAGAACAGATGCCCTCGACTCCAGAGACTCCCGTCACCTCGGGGAGGGCCTGCTTCGGGAGAAAGGACTGCAGGGTGTGTCTGCCAGGCAACGCCAGGGACAGAAGGCAGAACGGCACCCCAGCCGCGTTTCCCTCCAGGCAGGGACACAGGGCTCCCCTCCCCCCGTGGCACCCCTCTCCCTCTGGTGGGCTCCCGGCGTGGCGCCCACACCGGCTCCCTCGCCGGCTCCGCTGTGGTTTACCTGTGGGTGAGACCCCATGAACGTGGCGGCTCCTTGACAGTTTCTGACCCACTGTGACTGCAGCTTCGAGAAACGCTGGCAGACCCCGCTGGGCACCGCCGTGGCTCCTGAGCCCAGACTCCTTTCTCTGCTGCCTGCCCCGCCGGCCCTGCAGCGGGCCGGGATTTATCGCAAAAGAACCCTGGCCCCCGCTCAGCAGCGCAGGCTCTGCCGGCAACCTCCGGGGCACAAGCGTGGCCGGATCAGCTGCAGACAGCTGAGCCAGTCCTCGTGGGAGAGCAGCCAGCCCCCCCCGCAGCTCTGCGTGCTCACTTGAGCGGAGAGAAAAAACCCCTTTGCACTTAGGGAAAAGAGCCCAAGCCTGGTACCCAAGCCACCCAGTCCTCCGCTCGGGGCAGACGGCCAGCAGGGCCTGCTCTGTCACCGGAGGACTAGTGAGGACTCAGGTCTCTCTTTTCTGGTTTACCGCGGAGCCAAGTAAGCAGCCGGGCCAAAGCTGGTGCCTCTGGCTTGTGAGCGAGATGCCTGAGGCAGTTCCCGGTGGCGGTGATGACCTGGGCCCCCCCCATGACCAGAGGTGGGCACTGAGGACCCCCTGGCCACAGGTGGCCATCGAAGCCCCGCTGACCAGGGGCAGGCACTGATGAGCAGGTGGCCTGGACTGGGGTGGCCGCTGACAGCCGGGATGCGGCCACACCGCCCATCCGGGCCACCGCCAGCTTGCTGCGTTTGCCTGAGCTCCAGCCACTGGCCAGCCTGGTGCCTGCCGGCCTGCAGGGCAACAGTCGCTGGGAAGACCTCAGGCACACGCACGAGCCTGAGCCCGCAAGGTCTCGGTCACATAGTGCACGCACAGCGTGAGTGAGGGCTAGGGGAGGGCCAGCAGTGCACGCGAACGCCCAGGCAAGGCGGGAGGTGTCGCGGAAGCAGATCCGGGCCCACTGCCCTTCTGTGCACCTTCCCAGGCCTCCCTGAGCTGCTGCCTCCTCTCACTCCCCAGGCCTAGCTCGATGTGCCGCCCACTCTGCGCTCCCCACCTGGTGCTTCCAGCCCGTTTCCAGTGTCCACGACGGGCCTCCTCCCCCTTTGCCTGTGCACAGAGCCAACCCCACGCGCAGGCCTGAGAGGCGAGCCGTCAGTCCACAGCAGCCCTGGCTGGGGACCCCGAGGCCCACTTGTGCAGCCAGCCCAGCCTGAGAAGGGCCAAATCCACAGCAGGAGATGCAGCCGGGACCCCACATGAGGGCAGGGGCAGTGCAAACCCACACGCAGGCCTCACGTCTCCCAGGCGCTGCCTGAGATACACGCGGAATTCCTGGAGGCCACAGGCAGCGAGGCCGCAGCGTCGGCCCAAGTCCCAGAGCAAGGACTGGCTGAAGGTGCCGCTTGCCTGCGCGTGTCCAGGTTTTAAGAATGTCCCAAACCCAGCGATGGCCCTCGGCCCGGCATACCACCTTCGCAGATGGCCCCAGGGAGACCTGTGACACCAGCATGGGAGGGAGCCGCGGCAGGGGGCGGGGGGCGGGGGCGGGAGCCCCATGAACGGCACTGGACACTGACGGTCACTTCCTCACAAAGACGCCACACCAAGCAGGACGGAGTCAGCGGTGCCAGCCCCGACCCAGAGGCTCGGGAACAAGGGCTCACTTCTCGCTCCCGTGGCAGGTGGCCGTGGGCTGGCCACGCAGCCTTGGGACGGGGCTCCGGAGACGCCCCTGGGGCTCCGCTACCCCCAGACACAGAGGGGCGCCGAGCGAGCCTGCCCTGGCCGAAAATGGCCCCCACGCCGGCTGCAGCAAGTCAGGCGCTGAGTGTCGGCTCGGCCTGCCCACGGGCCCGCGGTCACGGAGCAGCGCCTCAGAGGTCAGGGGCGGAAGGGCCCCCGAGCCCTTCAACGCCCGGACACCGAGGACACTGAGGAAGGTAGAAAAAAGGGGACGAGCTCGGCGAGGCGCTCCTGGCACGTCTAAGAGCGGGCAGCACACGTCCACACAACACCCCGCACAGCTGGTCCGAGCAGCAGCCCTCCAACGGCCAGGCGGAGCCGCCCAGCGCCCATTCACAGTGAGCACAACAAACATGCTGGATCCACCAAGGCAGCGGGGTTATTCCCCAGCGGTCATGAACAAAGAGACGATACATGCTGCGATGTGGACGAACCTCGAAAACTGTCTGCTAAGAAGGAATCAGGCGCAGCAGGGCAAATATAAAATGAATCCACTTAAAAGAAAAATCCAGAAAAGACAAGTCCACCAGGAGCTGGGGTGGGGTGAGGAGGCAGGGAGGAGGGCGTGGGGAGCAGTGTAACTGCTCATGGTACAGGGTCTCTATCTAGGGAGATGGAATGTTCTGGAGTCAGGCTGTGGGGATGGTGGCGCCTCCTTTGAATATACTGAAAACCACTGACTTGTACACTTTAGAAGGGTGATTTCATGCTACGTGAACTCTGTCTCTGTCAAAACAGGAGCACCCCAGAGGCCCACCCGGACCCCCCACACCAGCCCCAGGCCTCCTGCTGTTCCCCCTTTGGTCTCCCCACTGGCCCCAAGGAACCCTTTGTCTTATATCCAGTTGGTAGGGGTGCGGGGGGCCACGCAGCGTGACTGTGGTGACGCAGGACAGGTCAGCCGGCCACTGCGCCTCCCGTCCCCGAAGCAGCGGGGAGGCAGCTGGGCAGGGAAGGGGTGGACGGCAGAGGTGGGAGCTCCAGATGCATTGATTGCAAATGGCGTTATTGATCTTCATTTCTGCAGGGCAGGGGGTTTCTAACTGAACCACAGAGCTTCTGGAAACAGTAGCCTGAAAGGTATAAACCCGCCATCTGGACTTTTAATGAACCTACAGCTCAAAACACAAGGCTCCCAGGGACACAGCCTGGGCCAAGATACCAGCTCTTCTGGCTGGAGCAGCTGCGGGGAGAAAGTCTGAGGAGCGGGCGAGCTGAGCTCTCTGTGTCTCAGAAAGTCTGTCCCTGAATAAGGACACCCCCTTGTCTTTTGGAGGGCATGTTGGCCGAGCCGCCGTCACCCTCACACTGTGTGGCCCGGGGCCCAGTGGGCAGAGCAGGCCGGAGAGGCACCTGGCCCAGAAAAGCAAACCTTAGTCTCAGATCCCACCGGAAGCGAAGGATCGAAACGTGCTCAAGCCCAAACCTTTGGCTCCACAAAGAAAAACGCGGCCCAGGGAGATCGAGTCTGGCCTGAGCCCACAGGCAGGCCTGCTCCGGGGCTGTGCCACAGCTGCCAGCATGCAAGCAAGAAAGGGACTGCCCTTCCTGCTCTAGCTCGCCTCCCCCTCCTCAGAGGGGACCGCGCTCCCGCCCCCCCTTGCACTGGGCGCCCGGAGCACCCGGCACAGACCACGCGGGGATCCAGTGGAATCATGTGCAAACCACTCACCCAAGCAGGACCAGGGGCAGGGCCACGCCCACTTCACTCTCCATCTCAGAATCGAAAGCAGTGGCCCGGTGGCGTGGCCTCTTGCTGACTCCGTCAGTCATTCCTCCAGGGGGTGGGTCGCTCGCAACTGTCCGCGGAGCACTTACTGTGTGCCAGCTGCATCCCGGGCCGGCCGGGGCACCGCAGGGAGCAGAGCAGCCGCACTGCCTCCATGGAGCCTGCGGGAAGGAGCAACAGTAAACTGGTCAGCAAAAGAGTCAGTCATTTCAGAGGGGGTCGGTGCTTCATAGAAAAAAAAAAAAAAAAGAACAAGAAAATCAGGGAGCGATGGAAACGCGACATCTGGACAGAAACCTGCGGAGCCCGCCAGGCCGGAGCATTAGGCCAGGGGCCGCAAGTGTAGAGTGCAGCATCCCCCAAACACAGCCAGGACACAGGGGTTGCCCTGGTGGCGCAAGGGGCTCAGCGCCGCACTGTGAGGCATCCGCGGCATTGCAGCAGGAGCTCGGACCCCGGCCGGGGGTGGGGTTGGGGACCCACAGGGCGCAACAGACCTCTCCTGCCTCCACACTGCTCCCCTCAGCAGTGTGCTTCAGTCGATCTGCCACTTCTGCTCCCCACTGTCTCTGGTGAATCATCTCATCCCCCAACACCTCTGGCCTGTACCCCAGTGCTTCTATGCATAAACAAGTAAATCTTAAAAAAAAAAAATCAACCATCCAAGACCAAAACGATAAATCTCCAACTAGTTACTATCCAAAGTGCAATTTAAAAAAAATGATGAGAGTCCTCCCTGGTGGCGCAGTGGGTTAAACAACGCACAATGAAGCAAACCACAGCCACTGCAGCAAGAGTTCGATCCCTGCCCAAGGCTGGGGAGGGACCCACATGGTGCAGCAGACCTCTCCTGCCACCCCGCTGCTCCCCTCAGCAGTGGATTTCAATCGATCTGCCTGTTCTGCTCCCCACTCTGTCTGGTGGATTCTCTCACACACCCCCAACACCTCTGGCCTGTACCCCAGTACTTCTATGTATAAATAAATCTTTATAAATAAATAAATATGAAATCTTGCCATTTGTGACAATATGGGTATGTCAGAAGGAAAAGTCAAACACTAGACCATTCCACTCATCTGTAGAATGTAAAGAAACAAAACAAATGAACAGAATAAATTAAATCAAAACAAACTCAATTCTGACTACAGAACTGAGGCTACCAGAGGTGGAGTTGGCAGGGGTGGCGGGGCTGGGGGTGGAGCAAAAGGAAGGAGGGGGTCGGATGGACTGTGCTGAGGTCTGTGGGTGCTCTGGTGGGAGTGTGGTGTGATGACGTAATGTGATGATGTGAAGATGAAACAGGGGGCCACACGCAGAGGAGGAGGGCGCTCTGACCGAGACAGAGGTCAGAGGCCCCCAAAAGCCCCTAAAGGCCAAAAGGCCACAAACCAGAATCAAGGGCTATAGCAACAGGGGCTATAGCCTATCAGAGGACAGTGCCCGATACAGGTCACTGTCTGTGGGTTCTCACCCGCGCGCACAATTGCAAGGGACTTCAGGCCTGTACCCCTAAAACATAGTGTTGTAAACCAACATTACCTTCACACACACAGTAAATTTTTTTAATTTTTAAACGGAGAAAACAAGAGGTGAAATGAGTGTGGTAAATATTAATGGATCTGAGCAAGGGGCAAGAAGCAGGGAGGGTTCATCTCCCAGCTCCTGCATAGGAGCTCCGGCATAGGGATCTGAATCCAGCGTTGGAGGATGGAAACTAAATTGATGGTGAGTAGGTGAACGAGATCTGGGGAGCGCCTCTCTCTAGCTTTATGAGCAGCTTGCTCACATGGATTCCCATGTGGACAGTTCTGGAAGGAGAGGGGCAGGACTAGAATGTATTGCTCCTGGCCTCTGCCAGATTGCAGATATTTTTTCATTTGGAAATTCTAAAAGCAACGTGCGGTGCCTTGGTGGCTGCTGCCATCTGGTGGAGCTGAGTCAGTGCTGCGGTGCCAGACTTTCAGGGTCACCGCATGCTAATGAGGGACCCTCCAGGCCTGCCTGCTCACACAGCCAGGCTTAGGGGTTAAACACATCTGTTAACTTCCTTCCAGAGAGAGTGGCGGTGAAACAGCCTTCATCCTTCATCCGGCTCCTCGGTGCCAGCATCCTTTGCCTTTAAAATGATTGGTCCAAACTAAGGGTCAGATAAAGACTAGTTCAAAAACCACCCCTTGAAAGCTGACTCTAGAACTGACAGACTCAGAAGTGGATGGGGATGCGGAGGGGTGAGACAAAGAGGGAAGGAGCACAAGGGGCTGGAGGGACGACAGGTGACCTGGTGGTGGGTGCAGGAGGTGACGGTGGTACCTGATGGGGCGGTCCTAATATTACCGGAATTAAAATAAATAAATAAATTCTCTTTAAAAATAAAGAGACAAAATGATCAGACTTAGCAGGACTTTCTGGGTTTCAGTCTGCAGAATTGCAGCCAGGGAGCCACTGAGAAGACCACCGCCATTTGCTTCCAATACTGACCTGTTGGCCTGGCTTTCCCCTTCACAGAGGCTACTAAGTAATGGTGCTGGGCCCTTCCGAGCCATCTTTTCACTCCTCTGACCAGTTCACAGGTAAGAATCAGCATTCGGGCTGGAGGATGAGAGGAGAAGGGCGGGCGTGGGCTGCCAGGCCAGCAAAGAGCTGGGTCAGGGAAGGCTCTGCAGAACTCTGGATCAGCGTGTCCTGGGCGCGCGGGCGGCAGCGGGAAGGGCTCTGAGGACCTCCCGGCCGGTGGACTTGGGTTTGCATCCACTCGGCCACTTCCTGAGGCCACTTCCTGGGGTCACCCTACACCAACACGCTGCGGAGAACCGAGCGGCGTCAGGGAGACGCTACGCCAAGACGGTGCTTCTGGAACAGCGCGCGCCCAGTAACCTAGAGGGTAAAGGCACAGTCTCTGGGCTCCCCCCAGCCTCCGAGTCACGTGGTCTCGGTGCCCCGAGAATTCACATCTTGACAAGTCCCGAGCGGTGACTGTGGGCCTGGGTCTGCTCTCCAGCTGCGCCTCCCGCGGGGCTGCGTCCCCACGCCCCCTGCCCCGCCCCGTCAGCCCGCCCGCCCTCGGGTCCCCCGACCCGCACTGACCATCGAGCTCCAGGGTCGGTCCCGCCGCCGCCGCCAGGCCCTCCCGGAGCGGCCCCAGCAAGCCGCAAAGCGGAGCTACGCGACGCCGTAGAGCAGGCCGTAAAGCACACCGTAAAGCACGCCGTAGAGCAGGCCGTAGAGCAGGCCGTAGAGCAGGCGTTAGAGCAGGCCGTAGAGCAGGCCGTAGAGCAGGCGTTAGAGCAGGCCGTAGAGCAGGCGTTAGAGCAGGCCGTAGAGCAGGCCGTAGAGCAGGCCGTAGAGCAGGCGTTAGAGCAGGCCGTAGAGCAGGCGTTAGAGCAGGCCGTAGAGCAGGCGTTAGAGCAGGCCGTAAAGCAGGCCGTAGAGCAGGCCGTAGAGCAGGCCGTAGAGCAGGCGTTAGAGCAGGCCGTAGAGCAGGCCGTAAAGCAGGCCGTAGAGCAGGCCGTAGAGCAGGCCGTAGAGCAGGCCCGCCGAGGCGCGAGGCGGGGGCCTGTCTTGCGCCGCTCCCCGCGTGCGGCTGTGTGAACAAGTCGTCGGGTTCGTTTCATTTCGCCATTGACCCACCAAGAGTCCAAATCTGGGCAAGGCGGAGCGCTGCCCTGTCCCAGCCCTACCGTCTCTGCTCAGGTCACACTGGAGATGATACGTGACCTGGGAAGCAGGTGCTTGGGTACGCGCCACGGACGAAAGCCACTTCTCTGCGCTGCGAACGCACACGCACGCACACACGCATGCGCAGAGTCACCGTGTCTTTGAACTTTCTTTTGTCCTTCTACTGCAGAATCGCCTTGCAGTCTATTAGCTACCCGGCAAAATGTCCATGGAGCCGTGTCAGGGAAACAACATAGACCCACAGGAGGGAGGCTCCTTGGAGGTGAGTCCAGGAAAGCTCCCCCTCAGCGCTTGTCCCGCTGCAGGAATCTGCACGGGTCTGCCTCCTCCGTGGAAGCATGTCTGAGACAAAGCACGACCATCCCCTGGATCCCCCAACTCTTCGTGCTGTTTCTGGTGTCCTAGCCGAAGGGGGATGTGGCTCTGCTTTCAGTCTTAGCTGAAAACAAACTTAGGGAGAGTGTCCCTGGAGATGTGGTTGGTGCTGGAGCATTTCTCTCTCCATCCCTACTCGGAGGCACCTAACCACTCCGCCAGCGGGGAAAGCCAGGGAGATGGCAGCCTGCCTTGACTTAGCCAAGATCTTCCCCAGCCCCCACGCTGACGTCCAGCTCCAGATGCCCTTTCCTGCGCTTCTTTCTGGGTGGGCCCCTTTTGGATCCAGCTGGTGGTTTTACCTAAGTGCATCCCTACCCCATGTGGTGCCTGGGTCAAGAGTCCACATGGAGGTCCACCTACCACATACTTAATTGTCTACAAGTTAGGGGCCCCCTGGTGGCGGGAGGGGTTAAGTCTCAGCACTATGAAGCTGTCTGCAGCCATTGAAGCACAAGTTCCATCCCCAGGCAGGGAGCTGACCCACACAGCACAGCAGACCTGTCCTGTCTCCACGCTGCTCCCCTCAGCAGTGTATTTCAGTCGATCTGCTTGTTCTGCTCCCCACTTTGTGTTCTGGTGAATCCTCTCACCCCACACACACACACACAGCCCTCTGGCCTGTACCCCAATTCTTGTATGCATAAATAAATAAATCTTTAGAAAAATAAATATCCACAAATTAGAAATCAGGCCACCAAGCCTCCAGCATGTGCTGGCCTCCTACACTGACCTGTAATACACCCTCACATTGACCTGGAAAGCCTGGAAGGCTTCCAAATTCTCAGCCTCGTTAGAACTCTTCCCTGAAAAGTGGCAGCCTGGAGAGAGCCCCTGAAACCCCAGCCCCTGCATGTCAGCCCTTGGGCATCAGCACCAGCTCTCCCTGCACCTCGGGAGGCCACACACACATGCATGTGGGCCCAGGCCTCACCTCCAGGCTCCCCCGGCACCCGTGCCAGCTGTGCCTCCACACCGAGGGACGGGCACTGAGACCCAGCTGGGCTCCAAGCCAGGCACCCTTTCTTAGTCGCCTCCCCTCCGGGACCCGTTTCTTCCCTGGCCACAGCGGTCAAAACGATCACCAGTAAACACACCGGATACAGGAGACCTTTGCGACAGCAGCGTGCGCGAAAATGACCTGGAGGCTCAGTTGTTGCGCACACGGAGCGACAGAGTGGCGACACTGCCAGAGACATCTGTATTTTAAAGCAGAGCTGTTTTCAACCACATTTATAGACATGTCGCACTCAGATCAGGGGAATATACAGGTCACGTTAGAAAACTTAACTTTTAATAACAAATCAGCTCTATAAAGGATGAAAAACAGACAATAATTGAAGTCAGCCTCCAAATGCAGTTCACGAGTAAATTCTATTTGTTCTTTCAAGGTTTAACCTAAAGGTTTCCAATCCTGCTTGCACATTAGATTCAACTCGGGAGCTTTTAAAAACATTAGTGTCGGCTCCCACCCCCAGAGACCCCGATTTAATTGGGCTGGGTAGGGCCCAGGTAACAGTCTTTTTTCAAAAGCTCCCCGGGGGATCATAATGTGCAACCAGGAATGAAAACCTGGTTTGGTACGAGGCAGAGGCTTCAGGAAAGTGAGTGTTCGCTGAGCAGTGCAAACAGCCCCGAGATCAGTAGTTCCAGCCGGTACGATCCCAGAACATGGGAGACCGCTGTGGTATTTTTAATTCAGATGCCTGGCCTGACTCTATTTTTTTATTATTTATATATATATTTGACTTCAGTTGTAATCCCCATGTATTCCCCATCACGTAACACCGGTGCACCATCACCTCAGTCCCCCGTGCTCCCGTCTGCCCTCTACCCTTCCTCTCTTCCCTCCCCACCAAGTGTCCCCAATTTGTCCTTGTCTTTTCATTTTTGTTTTTTGTGTCTTTATTGTTATTATTGTTATTATTATTGTTGTTCTTATTCCTTTCCTTGATCCTTATTTGGTTCCCTTATATTCCTCCTAGGGGAGGAACCATCTGGTATTTTTCTTTTGCCTTCTGACTGACTTCGCTGAGCATCATCCCTTGCCTGGCCTGATTCTAAATCTGCTGCTGAATCAGAATCTTCTCTGAAGAACCCAGAGCATCCGCTCAGAGTTGTCTGCCCAATCGCAGTAACCAGCCAGTGACCTACTAGAACACTTTCTTCTGGGGGTGCACGAGAGCCTCGGCGTGGGCCCCACCCATGGGCACGCAATCAGGACAGAGGCTGAGAAGCAGAGTCTTCCCAGGCCCTCCTCCCTGTGCTTGCTGTGCACCCTGTTCATGTCACTGCCCCGGGCACAACAATTAAAATAATAAACATATCATACAGGCTGCTGAGTTGGTCACCTACTACCGGGTGACCGATGCTCTAAAGCTCCAAGTCTTAGAAAACGGCATCGCCTCGCTGTGGCAGGAGTCCCAGCCCGGCAGCCCAGTGCAGGGCTCTCCCAGGCGACCACCCTGGTGCCGGCCGGGACTCACAGCCATCTCCGGGTGCAGCTGGGGGGACCCTCTTGCTACCCATCAGTGCAGGTGGCAGGAGCCAGTGTCTCTCAGGCTGTTGCACTCAGAGCTTCAGTTTTTTCTGGCTGCTGCCTGGTGACTCCCGCTGTCCCTACCATGTCCCCCTCTCCTCTCCCCCCCACCCCCCGGCTGGGCTCCTCACAACTCCACGGTCAGTTTCACCAGAGTAAACAGAGGCCCAAGGAAGAGGAGCTGACAGGCGGAAGCCACGTGTCCAGTAACCTGGAGGCAGAAGGCGCATTTACCACGTTCGCGATACTGTTGATTCAGAGCAAGTCACTAAACCAGCATGAGACGCCTCCACGCACCTGCTGGAAGGGCCAGCCCCAGCCCCAGCCAGCACCCAGTGCTGGCCAGGATGCCAAGCGACAGGAGCCTCACGCATTGCTGGCGGGCGCAAGATGGCAGCGCCACTGCAGCGGAGCTGGGTGGAGTCTCCCAAACCCAAACATACTCTTAACACCCAACAAGTGTGCTGCTTGCTACTCGCCCGTGGCAATGAAGGGTACAAGAGTCTGGGCCACAGAGAAACCTGCAGAGATGTTCACAGCAGATCGATTCACACTTGCCCAAATTTGAAAGAAAGCAAGATGGTCTGCAATAGGTGAACAGCTAAATAAGCAATGGTTTGTCCAGATAATGGACTGTTATTCAGTGCTAAAAAGAATGAGCCATAAAAAAGACAAGGAGGAAATGGAAAGGAAATGGAAAGTGGAGGAAGTTGATCTGAAAAAGCTACACACAGTGCGATTCCAAACATGAGAGGTTCTACGGAGACAGTGAGAAGATTAGTGGATGCAGGGCCTGGCGAGAAAGAGGAATGATGAGGCAGAGCCAAGAGGATTCTCAGGGCAGTGAAAATACCCTGCGTAACGCTGTCTGAGGCACCCACACCGTGACACCCTTGTCCACCCACAGAACGTCCAAAGCCAAGCGTGTAAGGGCTGCACTCTGAGGGACGTGACATGGGCGCTATCCATGTCGCTCCCTCCACTGTGATAAATGAAGCCACTGGTGGGGGTCCGGGGGACGGGGTGCTGGCGATGACAGAGGGGAGGCTGGGGCATCTGTGGAAATCTCTACACCTTCCTTTCAATTTTGGTATACACTTCAACTGCTCTTTAAAAAGTAAATCTTCACCCGCTTTTAAAAGCCTGGGCCCCCAATCAGGGAGAGGGATTACACATGGGTGTGGACGCTGGGAGGGGGACTCCTGGGGCCAGGGGAGTGGACGCCACGAGGGGGCGCCTAGGGCGACCTAGACGTTGGCCCGCACCTTACGCTCACCAGACACATCTCTAAGGACGCTGCGCACACTCATCCGTGGTCTTTTCAGGGAATGAGGCAACAGAACTACTGGGAAATACGCGCCAGAGGCCACTCAGTGGTCAGGACAGAGCTGAGGCCCAGGCCCCAGCACAGCACCTTCGTTCCTGGGTGAGAGAACTTCTCCATGCAGACCCTGCTTCTGCCCACAGGAGACCTGCTGAAGGGGGGGCTGGGGGGCAGACACACAGGCAGAAGCCTGCAGGCCCCGCACTCCTGCCTCCAAACGGTCTAAGCTGTGTGCCGTCTGCCTGCTCCTGCCCCGCCCACAGGCCAGCCGCAGCCATTAGCCTGAGGAATATTCCTGGACTGCTGCTGCCGCCCGCGCTTCCCAGCACCCTTAAGTAAGCTGGACTAATAGGCTATCGCTGGCGCGCCAGGCTCTGGCATGAATTTTGCATCAGGCTGAATTCAGTTCAGTCGCGCTGACACCGTGCCCTCCAAGACGATGCTCTCTGCGCGTGACAGGCGTGCGGCAGGAGGGGGTCCTCCCTGGCCGAGGGGCTCCGGCACATCTCGTCAGTGATTTCATGAAGACTTGGGCCTTTGGTGCTGGGAGCTGGGCCTGAGGTGAAACGGCTCTTGGGTTTATGCTTTAATAAAGCAGGCTGCCTGCTCTTGGCGCTGGGAAAACACTCGTCTTTCAGTGGCGCGTCTGGCTCAGCCGAGTGCCGTGCACAACTGTCCATCTAGAGGGTGGGTCAGCGGGAGGACGAAGGTGGGGTGACATGGAGGGGAAGCCACTGGCACCGTGCTCGCAGCCCTCGTGCCCCAGCCCGCGATGGGACGGCCCAGCCACGCACACGTAGGCAGGCCCGTGGGATCCCCGCAGGTGGGGCCAGGCCTGCAGCCCCCCCACACCCCAGGGGAAGCCAGCCAGAAGCCTTGAAATGTGAAAGGACGCTGTGGGCGACAGGGACAGGCGAGGCACGCTCACTGTGCCCTCTGTGCTGGGCCAGCGTCTGAGCAGTCATGACAGCAAGAAGAGGGGGCCAGGACACTGCCCGGAACCGTCCCATCCAGCTCCTCTGCAGGTTGGCGCTGCGACTCTGGACACATTTCCCAGTCCAGGGTCCCTGCTGCCGTCTCCGATGGTGACATCAAATAGAAAGGACATTTGAGGACGCAGCAAAGGGCACACCAAGGGCGAATGCACATTCCATGGACGGTCCATCTGGAGAGGTATGAACCTAGTCTCGGACCCTACATAGTGTCATCAACCCATCTAGCTAAAAAATACAGAGTAAAATAAAAACAACACACTAGCCCAAACACCACCCTGCCGCGTCACCTGCTCTGCCAGGAGGCTCAGGGTGGGACTGCGGCTAAGAGAGGGCGATACAACCAAGAAAGATGAAAACGCGTCCCCCTTCCCCAGAAAGCTTCAACTAAATGCAGAGACTCGTGATACAAAAAAGGAAAACTGCAGTAAGAGGCAGAAAATGCCAAATGTCGAGTGTAATTTTCAGAGGCTATGTGTTCAGTCCCTTCCCTGGCTCAGACTGGGAAAATTTCTCACCTGTGGCTGCAAAGAAGGAGAAGGAAGGAAAGCAGTGAGCATAACCTTGGGCAGCTGTGGTCACAGCTGTCCCCACCTCCGTTGGCATCCAGTGCTGGGTGGGGGGGGGGGGGTTAGCACAGCAGGGGGCTTGGCCCAGGGCAGCTGCCTGCAGGTGGTGCTGCACCACACTGCCCCCTACAGGCCAAACGAGACCATCTGTATGTTGGCTGGATGCGCGGCAGCTACAGGAACGTGGGGAAAGGACCAGAGGCTGCTTGAGGGGGTGGTGGCTCGGATACATACACACTTTCTGCTGGACTGCAGATTCCCTTAGGCAAGACCTGACTTCAGGGGCCCTGGGAAATGAGCCTGGTGCACAGGTGTCTGCAGACAGCAGAGCCAGGAGACAGAGCAGGCAGACAGGCACAGCAAGAGGCTGGCCCGCCATCACTGTCCACTCCTGCCCCCCCAGCCTCCCCCACCCCTTCCTGACAGACTGGGAAGGGGGACTCGGCCTGTGGGGACGCAGTTTCAAGTGTGAACACACACCACACACACACACGCACACACTCTCAACGCTGCAGGGAGAAACTGGCTAGAAGAAGCACCAGCTCTCCACTGCCCGGAGCACACTTCAGTGGAAGGAGGCAAGACAGCAGCCCAGGGCGGGTCAAGAGGTCAGAGGGCAGAGGACGGAACAACAACCCCCCCTCTGGCCCCAAAGTTCAGGACAGTATCATTTCACCTATGCAGAACCCAGGAGGGCGATGCTTCTCGTGCTTTCAAATGAGAAAACTGACAGCCGGGCCACTAATTTAACTGGTGGCAAAGTTAAAGCCCAGATTTTATGTGGATCCAGGTCTTCTCAGGACTAAGCAAGAGCGAATACCAACAGAGAAAGTAAATTACACTGTTAGAATCCTAATGAGGGGGTGGGGGAGAGTGTAGCTTAAATATGCCCGAGGTCGGAATGTGTTGCAATCGAAAGTCAAATTACCTTCAACTGGGGCATGCTAGAAATTACAAATTCAAGGTGTTCCGGGAGGCTCCATGCAAAACAGCTCCCGACCCGCTGCCCCATTTCTACATTTATTTCTGCCAGGCGCTGCCTCTGTGGTTTTAGAAGTTAAATGGCTGGAAGAGAGGTAGTTAAACTCGTATCTGAGGATAAGAAAGCTTGACAGCCAAATACAAACAGATCTCCAGCTTTCCTAACAAGACTGTGTTATTTGAAAAAAAGTTTGGAGGTGAACTCCGGCATGCAAAGTTTCCAGGGATGTGGAAGGAAGAGTCAAGTGTCCACTTATAAATATTTCATTTTTCACTCAGGTGCTAAAGGTTTTGCGGAGGCTCGGATGGAGTTTGCAGCACCACGCGTTGGAGTGCAGACGCGGCTCCTCTGGGCTCCCGTCCATCTGCCAATCACAGCCTCCTCCAGAGCCACTCAGGCTTGGGCCCATGGGGTCTGTCTCACATCCCAACTTGCTAACTGAAAGAAGTCTGAGATGTAAGTGCAAAAACAGGCAAAACCTAAGAAAGATCAGGGAATTTGCCAAATAATTCTTCCTGCTTTTGTTTTTCTTAAGTTTGCAGGATCAGGAATTTCAGGAAAAAGTATGCATCAACATC
Organism: Galemys pyrenaicus; assembly: GCA_019455555.1. NCBI lineage: Eukaryota > Metazoa > Chordata > Mammalia > Eulipotyphla > Talpidae > Galemys > Galemys pyrenaicus. The sequence goes on along the minus strand of JAGFMF010011680.1, from coordinate 7,751,906 downwards.
ATGTATTGTTGGAGCTCTCACTCCAGAAGAACATCTCAACAGTCGTGGGAAAATTTAATATTTCAATAAGCTGAGACTTGCTTTTATTTTTGTTATCCTGTTATCTGAAAATAATAAACTCTTAGAATTTCTGAACCCTCATTACAGTGACCATTTCCTAAAAAGTATTTTCTCTCAAGTATTGCACTTTTGGTGGAAACACGGATGGGTCTGACTATGGGCTGAACAAGTCTGTGGACACTACGGTATCACCAAATGAACCAAGCTAAGAAAACCACACAGAGTAGTTGACCCTGTCATTGAATATTACTCAGCAATGAACAAGGAACGAGTTGTAGCCATATGTCACTCAGCTACATTTCTATCAACAACAGACTGGATATATGATGGTGGTCCCAATAGGCTGTACCAGCTACTCTCCGTGACCATCTCGGTTTGTATACTTACTCTCTGTGATGTTCACACAAAGACAAAATCCCAGACCGTGCCCCCACTGTTAAGTGATGTATGACTATTGATAGGTGAATCTCCAGAAAGTCCCACTGAATCCAAAAGCCAATGTGAAAAGGTTACAAGCTGCTTAATTCCATTCACATAACATATTGGAACTGGCAAAATGATAGAAATGGAGCACAGATTTGTGGTTGACAGGGATGGAGGAGAAAAGAAAGAAGGCATGGTTGTAAAAGGGCAACAGGAAGGACCTCATGGTGATGGAAATGTTCTGTATCTCAGCTGAATCAGCATCAATAGCCTGGAGGGTTTTGCAAGAAGTTACAAGTTAGGGAACAAGAGGGAAGCACACCAAAGCTCCCTCCCGGCCATCTTGTAACTACATGTGAAGCCGCAGCTATCTCAAAAGAAAAACTTTAAAACAGTAAGTAACAGAGACTTTCTGTATGTTTATAATCACTGAAAAAATGGAGGCAATGAACAGTCTTTAAAAGTTTGCTTAAAACAATTGTGGTTCAAATCTATGAAGATCCTCAAACATTTTGAACATCCTTCATATAAAAGAATCCCCTCTGTGAGGGAGGGAACCTGCATAGAGAGCTTGTTAGCCAGGCCCAGTGGTGGGAAAATCCTTATTAGACTTTATCTTACTCACGCTCTGCCAGACCTGCCAGACTCTGATTACAACCTACATGTTATAGAGAAAATTACTGCTCGAAGCGCTGGAGCTCTCCCCAGGTCCCACAGCTGGGCCTGGCCGGTTTGGGGTTTGGATGCAGGCTTGTGTGGATTCGTGTCTTTTCCATCCCAGATCTCTCAGCCATGTAAGAAACAGTGATGAGTCCCAAGAACAGAAACCCTTTGCAAGAAAGCCACCAGTTCACAACAGCAAGAAAAGGAAAAAATGAAACCAAAGGTCACCCTCAAGTAAAGACAACTTAAGCACACTTTTTTAACACGACAACTTAATATGTGGCGTGCAGCGGCAGCTGGCAAGATTCTGACTGAAGTTTTTTCCTTTCAATTTTCCCCACTACCAACCCTCATACCCTTAACCCTTCTCCTTCGCCCTCCCTCTTCCCCCCAGAAGTTTCACTTCTCTGACTGACAGCAACTAGTTCTTGGAAGTATTTTCTTTGTCAAACGGCCCGCTGTGTAGATGTCCAGCGTTCATCTTGGTCATCGTAACTTGTTTCATTACACCTCATTCTCTTAAACTCCCCCCACGTTGCTGCAGTGGCTGCATCACATCTCTCCTTGTGGCTAAAGAGTGCCCATGTGGACAGACCATGGCTTCTGACCCAAACTGGCCTCAGTCCCAGCTATTGTAAATAACGCTGCAAGAAAATACCGTAGCATGTAGTTTTTTGAGTCGGTGTGCTCACGTTCTTAGGTTAGATAAACAGTGAAATTTCCCCCTGTAATATGAAAGATGCTAGTAGGATAATTGAAGAAATTTGAATAAAGTCCACTGATTAAGTAATAACATTGTGCTTCTTTTCCTGTTTTCACTAATTATACTGTGGTTATATGAGAGATGTGCTGGTTGTTCAGGAAAACTGAGTAAAGAGACCACATCTGTAACTTAGTCTTAAAAATATTAGAAGCAAAAATGAAAAACTAGACGCAGTCATAGGAACATGGATGGAACTGGAAGGGATGATGCTCAGCGAAGTAAGTCAGAAGGCAAAAGACAAATACCAGATGGTTCCTCCCCTAGGAGGAATATAAGGGAACCAAATAAAGATCAAGGAAAGGAATAAGAACAACAATAATAATAATAACAACAAGAAAAACACAAAAACCAAAAATGAAAAGACAAAGACAAATTGGGGACATTTGGTGGGGAGGGAAGGAGGGGAAGGGTGGAGGGCAGACGGGAGCACGGGGGACTGAGGTGATGGTGCACTGGTGTTACGTGATGGGGAATACATGGGGATTACAACTGATGTCAAATATATGTAAATTTTAAAAATTATATTTAAATATATATATATATTAGAAGCAACATGATCTCCCTGGTGGCTCAGGGGTTAATTCTTAGCAGTATGAAGCTAGTAGCAGCCACTGCAGGGAGAGTTCGATCTCCACATGGAGCATCAGACCTCTCCTGCCTCCCCGCTGCTCCCCTCAGCAGTGTATTTCGGTCAATCTGCCTGTTCTGCTCCCCACTCTGTCTCTGGTGAATCCTCTCACCTCCCATGACTCTGTCTCTTATACGTATAAATAAGTACATCTTTTAAAAATTAGAAAAAAATTAGCTAGCTACTCCCTGATAGAGCAAAATCCAGGGACTATGAGTGAAGGGTATATGGCAAACCTCTGCCCTATTTTTATCGTGCTTTTCTAACACTGAAGTTATTCCTAGGTGTGTTCATTTTTTTTTTAATACTCAGGTACTCGCCAAACCCACTACCCAGATAAACATCATGAAGAGTATATTTTTGCAATATAAGCTTTGCAGAGATATTGTCCAGGTCCTTTTCCCATTCTTTTCTCTTTCCCTTTGCTCCATGAAAACTAACGTCAAGGAATGAATTGGCCCCCACCGGCGAGGCAGACATTCCTAAAAAGCAGACAACACCAATTCTACACGGAGACAAGCCTGCCTATGTGGGGTGCCAGTTAGGAGCCCCGAGGAAGGCTCTTCCAGAAGACCCCTCCCGGCTGGACTCCAGTAGGGGCTGCCTGCAGAGAGGTGATTACTCACCGCTGCCTCCCACTGGGTCCAGAACCCAAGAAGTCAGGACGGAACACGTGGAGTAAATAGGAGCCTGGCACCCTGCAGGGAGAATGGCAGAGGGAGAGGAAGATCAGGCAACTGGGCTAGCAGAACCACATCCTGGAAACACCTTACAGAGGGAGGACTCCCATCTACGGGAGAGCACCCACCATCACAAACGTGTTCACGTGCAGTGACACGCAGAACTGCACGCCTGAGCCTACATAATATTTTCCATTGCCACATCCCAAACACCCCCAGTTCCAGCAGCCACAGCTCCCCCCAAACTGAGCTCCTGCAGTGACATCTTGCACAAAAGCAAGCCCAGCCTGCAGTCTCCCTGCAGGTTCCCAGAATGCCTCAGATCCCTGCTTCCAAGCCCCGTGCATTAGAGAGCAGAGAGTCCAGGGCCCGGGAAGGCAGTTTGTGACAGCACTGGCTGGACAGCTCCCCGCAGCTTCCTTATTGCCCCGGCTTCGCGATGATGGTTCCCTTCCTCTCTCTCCATCTCTCTGACAGCTGCATATCAAGTCCTTGCTGCACAGAGCTGCCTTTCTAAACACTCAAAACACACACACACTCGCACACACGCGCACACGCGCACACACGCACACACACCCGGGAGGACCAGGCCAATTCTCCCCATGTATTAGTGAACTTGTTACCATAGAGACAGTCGCTGGATACTCCAAGTGTGGATCAGCAGTGCCACCTAGTGGGTGTTGGTTGTCTTGCACCCCTCCAACTGCACAATATTGGCGATAGGTGTTTTCTTTTGTTATGTTTCGTTTGTTTTGTTTTTTAGCTGCCTGGTGCTTTCCTTTACGATTTCCAGGGCTCTTTCCACAACGTCCATTTCAGCCGAGCTGTATGAGTTCTTTACTCCTCACATGCAGAAGTAGAGGCCAAGGTCGGATTTGGCACCGGGCACTCTCCCCTACCGTCCCCTGCCTGGCTCTAAATAAATCAGCAACTGCTGAAGGGACCCCTGGGGTGTCCCATAGAATGGCAAAAGTAATCCAACGCCCGACATATAGGAGAGTGGGGCACATCAAGGATTGAAAATAAAGACTAACACCCCCTCTGTCGATTCACTTGTTCAGCCAGTGTGGTTTCTACGTCACACACTACACATACAAGAAGCCAGTCTTCCTTGCTTTCTGCAAATGCACTCACCCATCCCACTGGGGAGCAGAAAATCGGTAACAGTAAGTTCGGGGTCCTGCCCTCACACTACTCTCACTCCAGAAGACGTGTGTACTGTCAAGCTTGCGGGCAGGTCATCCTCAAGCTCTTTATCTGTCCATAGCCCCACCTGCCTGCTCGTCTGCGGTCCCAGCCCCTGGGCAGAGCAAGCTCAGCTGCCTGGTCCGCTTGGGGCACTGCGTGGCCAAAGCGCGCTCACGCTCTGCCTCTCCCTTGTCCTGACCTGCAGCTGCCCGGCGGTGCAGCAGCAAACGGCCAGCCTCCAGTGGCTCTCCGCCAAGCAACATTCATCAGGCCCCAGGGCAGATCATGGCTGAGGGTCATGGTATAGGAAGCTGAAATCAGACTCCTTTCCCAGAGCTCAGGGCCCCTGAGCGGCCAGATGGTCCACAACGCGCAGAAATGCCCCTGAGAGTTGCTGCCTGAGGCACCCGGGCCCCTGGCGCCATCACCAAGTGCTCAGGCGGTTCGGGATTCTGGCTTTGTCTGCACTGATGCTGCACAGTAGCCTGTCCCGGCTGGGTGGCACCCTCGGCCAGCCACATCCCCCTGCAGCCAGATGTAGGAATAAAGTGAAATCAGCCCTTGCCACCAAGTAAGGCTTCAGCACCAAGAAGGAAAACTGTTTGCTTTCATACATTTTGTTTGAGGTGAGATTTGGACAGTTCCCTGCAAATGGAGGGGACCAGGACCCAGGGGAGGGCACCCCCGACTAGTGCAGAGTGCTGGGAAGTCTGCCTCACTCTTAAGGCATTCCCAGTTCTGCGCAAAATCCCCCTCTCAGGAAGCCTTCCCAGCCTGCCCGCCCCACACCCACCCATCGACAGGCCGCTCTGCGTGTTTTCCTCTGGTACCCAGGATTGCTAGCCCCCGTCTGAGGTTCTCAACAGCAACACCCCCCGCACGGCTGAGTTCTTTATTAAAAATTGGGGAGGCGGGTAGGGGGTGCTGGGCATGAGCAGGAAGGGGAGGTGGCTCCCCTGAACTGCGTGAACCTGGGCTTTCGCACCTGACCAAAAGGGAGAGAGAAGCTTCTCCGGTACGTTCGTTCTCCAGAGAAACTTCCCAAGCGGCCGAGTAACTACCCAGGTACTGAACAAGGGGAGGCAGATGGAGTGGTCGTCACAGTTATTTCTGTTCCTCTGTCAAAATATTTAGCTGCTACATAATCTTTTTAAAAACATGAAGCGGGAGCGGCAGCAAGTAAGCCACCAGCGTACTCACCTCGCCAGCGCTAAGTGGCACGCAGCCAGCATCCAGGAAGACTGGACCCCTCGCCCAGAGGCTACACCTGGACTAACGCGTGGGAGCGCCCTCTCCTGCTGCGCTCCCAGGCCCACCCCAAACCTGCAGGCCGGGCCAGCTGCGGCCTAGGGAGACGCGAGGCACCTGGAGAGCTGGGGAGGGTGGGTGGCATGGGGATGTTTCTGGAGTAGTCTGTTCCCTGGAGCTGGATCCATCAGCCCCAACCCCTCAGAACTCTGTCTCCTGCGACGGTGGGGGTGTGAAAGCACACTGCCCGCTCTGCTTATTCCACGGGGGGTTCTCAGGGTTAGGAAACAAGCAACAGAAAACCAAATATAGTTGTAATACCTGGAAATGTGCAGTGGATTTTAACAAACGTGCTTGGGCCTCAGGAAAGAGACGAAGAAGCAGGACCCAGCTGGGCCCTGCCCGTGGGAAGGGCCCCTGCTGTGTCCCATGAGCACAGAGGGACAGGCTGTGACCAGAGACTGGGCTGCTGCGTGGGATGAAGGCCACGCTCTGAGGACGATGCTCGGTTGGTGACTCCCTTCGCCCAGTGCCGACCTCGCCGGCCCTCGTGCTGGGCTGAGGCAACGGGGCACCGCGGCTCGGACACCGGAATGGGTGGACCCCGTGGCTCGGACACCGGGATGGGTGGACCCCGTGGCTCGGACACTGTGGCGGGTGGACCCCGTGGCTCGGACACTGGGATGGGTGGACCCTGTGGCTCGGACACTGTGGCGGGTGGACCTTGTGGCTCGGACACCGGGATGGGTGGACCCCGTGGCTCGGACACTGTGGCGGGTGGACCCCGTTGCTTGGACACCATGGTGGGCGGAGAGAGCTCTGGCCAGGAGACCTATGACACCCGATGGCGTTCGCCATGACTGCATTGTCTGGTTTGCAAAAGGGGCTTTGCCTGTGATGGGGAGAGCCTGGTTATCCCGGGACGTCAGAGGCCCCGCGAGCTTGCACAGGCCGGGCAAGGACTACAGAAGCAAGAGTCCGGGGGGGTGGGGCAAGAGGGAGTGAACCACGGGGCAGGTGTCTCCCACACGCTGAGAAGGTGAGGAAGCAGGTTCCCCTGGAGTCCTCGGGAAGGAAGGGCGCCCGCCCCCCCACACACAGCGATGCCGCTTTGCAGGAACAAAGTATCTGTGGGTCCCTCAGGGAGTACCAGGGAGCCCTCGTGTTCCAGGGAGGCTATAAGGGTACCCGGGGAGGCCACTGAGGCACCCCAGAGTCTGAGGAGGCATTTCAGAAGGACGAGCCCGGCGAAGACAGCCTGCGCTGAAGCCCGGGCAGCCGGGCACTACACAGGCTGAGGCCCAGAGACGGCTGCAGCGCGTCCACGGGAGGGCCTGGGAGGGCAGCTGCAGCGCCTGTCGTCGGGGCGCAGAGGCCAGAGCGCCAGCTCGCCGGCTGGAGTGGCCAGAGAGACTGAGGAGGCGGCAGAGGGTTCAGTCCCCTCCACCACCAGGGGCTAGGGTGCGTGGGTTCCCTCAGGCCAGGCGTGGGCTGGCCAGAGGAGCCAGGTCAAGGCATCATTTAAGGGGACCTCCTACAGAGATTGGACCCCCCAACAACTGCCTGATGCAGAGGGGACCCCAACAACTGCCTGCCACGGGGGACCCCAACAACTGCCTGCTGCAGGGGGACCCTAACAATTGCCTGCCACAGGGGGACCCCAAAAATTGCCTGCCACGGGGGACCCCAACAACTGCCTGCTGCAGAGGTGACCCCCAAAAATGCCTGCTGCAGAGGGGACCCCAACAACAGCCTGCCTCAGGGGGACCCCAACAACTGCCTGCTGCAGAGGTGACCCCCAAAATTTTTGATTGTTCTTTGAAGCCCCGCCCCGCCTCGACAATTAGACTCTGTTAAGTTCCCCTTAAATATCTGGATGAATCCTGTTCCATCCAGACCCTGCTTGACATGCGCAGGGTGGGGGTGGGGGAGTCTCTTGCACTCGGTCCAGAGAAGAGACTGGAAGGAGGGAGAGGCCCCTGCATGAAGGGAAGGATAAAGTGGGTGGGAGAAAGGAGGAAAACGCCAGGTGGCGCACATTTTCCTGAGGAAGAGCGATGGATGCTCAGATGCTTCCCCACTGCGCCTACCTGAGCCCCCTGCCATTGCCGGGGGTTGGGAGAGCATGGGGGTGGGGAGAAGCAAAAAGCAAGAGGACTGTGATCTCTGTGTTGGAATAAAGTTGTTCCTTACCGCTACTCCCAGGAGTCGGTCCCCGGGTTTCCAGTTTCCTTCACGATTCACTTCCGTGGCATCCATCACATCCAGCAGTTTCATTATTAAAACAGCCAAAACATTTCTCACAGCCGCACGGATGAGGATGTTAAAGCACAGGAGCCGAGGAGGTGGGTAGGGGCTGGGCAGAAAAGAACTGGAGGAGAAGCAGAGCAGCCACCCAGGCGAGCGGCCAGCATCCCCAGGCCTTCCGTGGCTGCGGTTACAGGAGCTTCGGTCTAGAGAAACACGGCCCGTCGCGTGCATAACCCGCAGGCGTGTTAATAAGAACGTATTATTTACCATCGCATCTCGACGTGAACTCCCTTAGGGTTCGCTCTTATTCTTTTCAGGTGCTGGAAACAGAGGTCAGGCCAAAAGCTGAAGCTCGTTTGTTCCCACGTTGAGGGGGAGTGGCTCACAGGAGCATTCTCAGGCAGGCTAGCAAGGGACTGAGTTCAAACCCAGCTCCTGCGAATCCAGATGTTCACTCACCTCCTAGGCCAAGTGCCACCTGAACCCTGACGCGCCAGTTCCGCCACACACGTCCCCAACTCGCTCTGGGACCGTGACCCAACCCAGCTGTCGCAATGCCCACTCGGCAGCCTGAGCTTTTCCTTTTTCATAGGGGGACCCTAATTTTTATTTTTATTTTATGACCCAGAATATGTCGAGGTGGGTAAATATTCCAGGTGCATTTGAAAAGAAGCATACTCCGCTGTTGCTGAGTTGTTTCTCCCACAAACATTAGAACAGCGGTGGTAATAACGATGTTGACGAAAAGCTCATTTCTAGCCAGCCACCCGACGCTGAAATTCAGCCATCAGAGAGTTCCCGGAGACCAGTGACTGCAGCGTTCAAGGAACCGCTTTGGCCTAAGACGGCTCCTTCCCGCGAGCCCACTGCAGGGAACCCAAGCTTGCCGGTGTTCCGCACTCTGCTTCCGTGCTCCGTGCCAAAGGGAGTCGTGGGGGGCTCTGCACCGCTCCCTGAACCCTCCTCTTTGCCCCCTCGAAGGGAAGGACCCAGCTTCACCCGCTAGGCCCTGCCCTTCTAGAACCCTTGTCCTCCGCGCACAGCCCCAGGCTGCAGCCCCTCCCCCCACGCCCTTCTCTGCACGGGGCTGGGCGCCTGGCGGCGAACCGCGGCGCAGAGCAGTAAGAACCTTAAGTTGGACTGTTGAATTTTATTCTTTAACAGAAATAACCAGACATCCCTGCACAGTGTCGTATGCTCGTCCTCGTGATGGCCATGGGAGGACACATCGTTCTCCTAGAATTCGCCCTGACTCCTTCTGGACCCAGGTCTAGGCACGGGCCATCCTTCCATCTTTTGGAGAATTGACAGTGAGCGACGAAATGGAAAAAACAGGATCATTCGCAAGCGTGGAAAGTGTCAGAAACGAAATTTGGTGATAACAGAGCGTCTCGGAGGAGGTGACTCCAGCGAGCGCCTCTGTGGCTGGAGACTGGGCAGTGGGCAGAGGGGAGAGGGGGCCAGGAGGGGGACGGCCCAGGGGCAGCTCGCCCTGACCCGGAGGTGAGGTCCCAGGAGGGCAGCCGGGGCTCCCGCTGTGCGGACCCCCGAGTCGCAGCTCGTGCTCAGCGCTCCCCAGCCTCGGTTTGCACACTGCGCGTGCGCCGAGCAGTGCCTGCGTCCACGGCTGCAGGAAGCAAACGTGGAAACAGAACGCAAACCGTGTCGCATGCACTCCCACCCGCGGCACCTGCCTTCGAAAAACAAGCTGTTCTGATGATGGCACAGAGGGAGGGGGAGGCTGGATAGACGGACAGCCAGGCGATGAGGCAAGCAGAGTAAGTGTTAACGGACGAACCCTTAGGTGCCTTTGAAGCGTGTCCAAAGGGGGACACTTAGGCCCGAGGCTGTCGCGGGGCAGTCGCAGGAGACCGCGCGGGGCTGTCGCGGGGCGGCGGGGCGGCCCCCAGAACTTGCCGCGGAGCAGTCGCAGGCTCCGCCGCTAGGGGGCGGCGTCCGCAGCGGGGAGCGGGGAGCGGGGCGCCTCTGCAGTCGGTCCGAACCCCGCGGCATTCAAGCCAGCACACCCCCGCCCCCACCCCGCCCCGCGGAGACCGCGCTGAGGAGCGCCGAGGAGAGGGAGGGAGGAACTGCGCTGACAGTGTCGGCGCTATGCGCGCGCGTCCCGATGGAAGGTTTCTTTATGAATCGGCCTGGAAATGGGACGGACGCTGAGGCGCCGGCGGTGCCAGTTTGGGCCCCGGAGACATCTCCCTGGGAGGGGCTCCCCGGTTCTGCGGGGGCAGGGCACCCGTTAGGGCCGTTAGGTCGCCCCCTGTCTCCTCTTTACAGACGGCTCCATCCGGAGGAGCCGGCGCTGAGAGCTGCCGGTGAGCGGAAGGGGAGGCGGGCAACTCAGCCGTAACGATGGCCCCTAGAAGCTCAGGCAGGTCTGCAGGCGTCTTGTGGCGACCCGGTGGTCCCCAGAGGAAAAGCCTGGCTGTCTCTGGCTGCAGAAGCAAGGACAGGGGCCGCCTGGTGGTGCAGGAGTCGAGTCTCAGCACAATGAAGCTTTTGCAGCCCCTGCAGTGTGAGTTCGATCCCCGGGCCGGGGGAGGGACACCCAGGGCGCAGCAGACCCCTCCTGTCTCCCGCTGCTCGGCTCTGCAGCACATCTCAGTGGATCTGCCTGTTCTGCTGCCCGCTCTGTCTCTGGTGACTCCTCTCACCCCTCATCTCTGGGCTGTACCCCAGCTCTTGTTGCACAAATAAAGAAAATCTTTTAAAAAAAACAAAAGAGGAAGCAAGGGCAGCCCTGAGCACCCCCGCCTGCCAGCGGGTTCGCAGCCCAGCGAGGTTAACTGTGCGTGGTTTTCAGTGCCTTAAGCACTTAGCAAGGGCAGGCGGCCTTCTGAAAACATGAGCGGGTAACCAGCTCCCGCGAAGGCCTTCTGCAGAGAGAAGGGGTGTCCGAGCCGCAGCGCCTCCCCCGCAGCTGACTGGGGCAGGCAGGGGCCGCTGAGCTCCGCAGAGCCAGCACACAGAGCTGAGGACCTGCCTCGGCCCACTCTGGTGATGACGGTGCGAAGCTCCCACCCCTGGACTTCCGGGTGCTCTTCTCTGAGCTCTGCTTCCTTGTCTGCACAGGAGGGGCCTGGCGGGGGCGTCCACAGTAATGATCCCTGCCCGCCGGCCAGGGCACGAGGACTAGGTCTCCACACCGCCTCTGCGCCCTGGGTGCCGAGGAACATCCAGAGGGGGCGGCAGACCTGGGCCTCCCGTCTGCCCGTGTGCGCTCGCGCAGAGGACTTCGAACCCTGGCCAGGCTACCCTGTGGGCATCAGGCTGGGGGTGGAACGGATCCCTCTGAAGTGTGTTTTGCATTTCTTACAGGGAGCAGATGCGCCTTTCTGCTGGAAACTGTTCCCATATGTCCCGGCTCTGCAATTTCCACCACAAGCCAGTCTTGAATTTTACATTAAAGGTGTGTCCTTGGCCGTGGCCAGGAGGGAATTCAGTGCCCACTGGCCCTGGAGGTCTTCAGTTTGTCCCAGACGGAAGGAAAGCCGCCCTCTCCCCCTCGAAGCCCTGCCACCTCCGCCCGAGGTTCCTGGGCGCCTCCCTTCCTCGGTCTCCACCTGCACAGCTGAGCACCCGCCCACAGCCCCTCCTGGCCCTGGAGTTGGCTGGGAAGTGGAGGGTCGATCTTGAGCCCGGCAAACGTAGCACGCCACGGGGCAGCCCCTGCAGCTGCCCAGGTCTTCTCCCCCGCCAGCACCTCCCGAGCTGCCCGCATGCTGCCGGGTGCCAGGTGGGGCCTCGAGCAGCCTCCCCGCCCTTGCCTCTTGGGCCTCCAGACCCCCCCTTCCCCCCCCCCCCGCCCCTCTCTGTCCTCACCTCCCTGCTTAACTCTCCAGCCTGCTTTTATCTGCTGCCGTTGTCTGGAGGTCATGACTCACCCGCCCCCTCCCACCTCCGCATCACAGGCATCTGCAGGAGGCTTCGCCCACTTCCCAGCTGTCCTGGTAGGTGCGTCCTAGCACTCCCAGAGCCGTCCCACCGCCACCCCACGGTGCTGCCCAGCCAGAGCTCAGCTTGGAGCGCGCTGTCCAGGTGCCCCCAGCAGGGCCAGAGGAGGGCACCCTTTCACCTCCTTGCCTGGGCCCTGCATCCTGTCTGCGCAGTGCCTCCTGCAGGTTCCTGCGCCCCCAGAATTCCTCTGCTTGGGGCCCAGCCTGCCCTCTCCCGCAGGCTCCCGTTCCCCTGGCCCTCCTCCCCCACAGTTCGTGTCCCTGGAGGCTGCTCCCTGTAGTGCCCCTGGCGGTGCCTCTGCACCCCGCTCTGTCAGCGGGGTGTGCAGCTCGGGCTCGGGGGGTGCCTATAAAGTGGTTTTTGGAGTCAGCGGGTTGGGAGAGCGGGGTTCTTGGGTTCACTCTGGGAAAGGCTTCACCACAGCTCCCCGTTGAGCAGCACGCAGACATTTTCCCAGGCGAGTTTCTCCACGGGGCAGAGACGTTGGTTATTTTAAAGAGCAGGTTTATTAGGGAAAGGAACGGCAGAGTGAAGGACACTTGCATGGACACCAGCGGGCAGGAAGAGCTGCCCCGAGGGGACAGCTTTGCCGAGAGAGGCTACGTGGTCGCAGGCGGCGGCCTTGAGGGAGCTGCCTCCGCTGAGGGTCAGTGAGGAGAAGCCCTGGCGGCTGCAGGTCACCGCCCTGCAGAGGAGAGAGCTGGTGGAGAGAAGCCCCTGCATAGGCACAGGTGGGCAGAACTGCTGCCTGCGCCAGTGCAGACTGCGCCGATGTAGTCTTCTCCCCGGCAGGGCTCACTCCATGGGGGGCTTGCTGGTTGACTTTGAAACAACGTGCAGAATTGAAAGGGGTCAGAGATTCTACAATGGGCTCGGGAGGCAGAGCTCACTCTCCTATCTTTACTTTTGGTCTGACACTCCCCATAGCAGTCACTGGCACCCAAGGGTCTTTGTCTATATAGTGCGGTTCATGGCTGTTCATCCCTTCCACCCCACCTCCCTGTGTGGGCTCAGTCTTAGGCCTCTGGTCTTAAGGCGCCTCCTTTCCAGTCTTGCTATTCTTTTGTGCTCCACCACCAACACCCATGTAATTGGCTGCTCTCTTGATTCCACAGGGTAGCAGGTGGGCAGTCTCTAGAAGTGTCGGGAGAAGTCCAGGATGGGACGAGAGGCGTGGAGTGGGCGCCCCATCCGGACAGCCAGTCTCAGTCCAGAGGCCCAGCCCCAGCTCTGCAGGGCCTACAAGAACTACACTAACAAAGCTGACATGCCCAACCCCCTGTAAGGCCTGGTGCAAAGGAGCCGGCGCCCGGCAGGCTGGTGGAGGAGGTGCACGTCCTCTCCTCGGCCAGGAGGCCCGCTTGCTGCCCCCAGGTTCTCTGGCTTCGTTGGCCTACGAGGCTGGGCGCCATCTTGGTGATACCGTGATTTTGTAACAGGGTCGTCCCCAAAAAAAGGGGAAGTTCCCAAATCCCAGTTCCGTGAAGCTAAGCAAGAAAAAAAAAAAATTCTACAAAAAAGAGGACAGAAGGAAGAAAGCAAAAAAAAGCAAAATAAAAAGCAACTAGGAGGCATGAAGGAAACACGTCAAGCAAAAGAACATGTAAAAAAACTGCACTTGGTTTTTAATCTTAAACTGGTTAAAACAGATATGAGTAAAATACCCGTGGGGAGGTCAACAAGGGCAGCTGTCATCTTGATTTTAATTTTGCTCTTTTCCTCCCAAATTTGTCTAACTCTTTCTAACCCTTTTCTGTAAGTCTCCACTAAAAGGTCCTTTAAACATATGGCAGGATTTTGGGCCTTGCTTTAAACCAATCCTATTTAGCTAAACTTTTACCCTCAAAAAAATAAGTAACTTTAAATACTTAGTAACTGTGTTCTTTATCCTTTCTGTATTACACCCTAATTATATTAAAGTTCCTTTCCATTACAAGTTTTATATGTTTGTCTTAGTACGGCAAATGGCAAAACCCATTCAAAAAGGGCAGGCTTAAAAATTCTAAAATGCTCCTCTCCCTGCCCTGTAACAATTTCGGGTTTTCAGGCCTGGTACCCCAGCCGGGAAGGGACCCCAGGCCGCGGGCCTGCGCTGAGCCCCAGCCTCTGAGCCACCAGGGGGCGCTGTCTCCCGAAGCCTCTTCGCGAACTTCACTGACCTCAGACAAGCAAGGAGAGGCAGGTTTGCTTAGAGAAAGAGAAAGTTTATGGGGGAGAAAAGGAAAGAAATAAATGGGGCCCCCAGGCTGGGAACCAGGCCAGGAAGGGGCAGGGAGCCAAGTGGAGTCGAGCCTCGGGGAAGAGGCACCGCCTTTCCCTGACCGTTCGGTCAGCTCTCGGTGGTCTCACCACGGTCCTCATGTCTCTGGCCCAGAACGGGGTCTCTGGCTTAGCGCCCTTTTCTTTATCATCCTGTTCCAGACTGTCCTTTTGCCCTCGTCCTGGGGGTGCTGGATTAGTCCCCTTCGGAATTTGCTGCGCTTGTCTCTGGCGCCTTCCGTAACTGTCCTGAACTCCGGGCCTGCACTGCCCCTCCAGCTGCCTAAGCATCCCTAACTTGCCCTCCCTGACCTCCGACTCACTGGCCGGTGGTGTCGGTGGCGTCGGGACAGCAGGTACTGCAGAAGCAGCCTCACCGCGTCCTCGTGCCCAGCAGTCGCTCACACGTGACTTATGGGCTTAGACCAACTGCCTTAGCCAGAACCACCTCTCACACCTTAGCCAGAACCACCTCTCGCACCCTTCCCCAGCTGCAGGGCAGCGTATGGAACGCCAGGTGGTGGGGCGGCAGGAGGGCATCTCGGGCTTGTCAGGGCATCGTCTCAGAGCAGGATCTGGGCTCTGGAAGGGGGCAGGCTTGTTCTCTCCCAAGCCTCTGGCAGCCCCTTTCCGGCCGCTCCTTCCCGTGGTGCCACCGCCAGGCCCGTGACCGAGCTGGTGTGTGACCTCCGTGCTGTGGCGCAGGGCAGAGCAGGCACACGGGCCGGCGGTGGGTGCTACTCGCTGGCATCCTGCCCTGGCCGACCCCGCATGCATGGCTGCAGAGGCCCGATGAGAGGATCTGTGGGAAAGAGCCCCGGAGCCATCCAGGATCCGCGACACAGAGCCGAAGTGTCCCCACGGCTGCCGGCTCCCGCTCCCCACGCATGGCTTGCCTGCCCCCTCCTTCCTTCGATCCAGAGCAGGCCTCCGGTCCTCCTTCACGCAGCCGGGTCTCCAGGGTGCTCCAGGGGGTTCGTCTTGCTCCCGCCCACCGATCCGAGGCTCTAAGCCCTTTGTGTGTGATGAGTGCTGGTGTGATCTGGCCACATATTTCCGGTCAAGAAGACATGATGGAGGGGCCTCCCTGGTGGCGCAGTGGGTTAAGCAACGCACTATGAAGCAAACCACAGCCACTGCAGCATGCATTTGATCCCTGCTGCCGGCCAGGGAGGGGACCCACATGGCACAGCAGACCTCTCCTGCTGTGCCCGCTGCTGCCCTCAGCAGTGTGCTTCCTCAGCAGTGATCATCCATTGATCTGCCTGTTCTGCTCCCCACTCTACTCTGTCTGTGGTGAATCCTCTCACCGCCCCCACACCTCTGGCCTGTACCCCAGTGCTTGTACGCATAAATAAATAACTCTTTAAAAAAAAAAAAAAAGAAGACATGATGGGGCCTCCCTGGTGGCACAGTGGGTTGAGCGCCACACTGTGGGGCTTCCGCAGCCTCTGCACCATGAGTTCAATCCCCAGCCAGGGAGGGACCCACAGGGTGCAGCAGACCTTTCCTGCCTCGCCCGCTGCTCCCCTCAGCAGTGTGCTTCATTCGATCTGCTTCCCTGCTTTGTCTGCTCCCTGCTTTGCTCTGGTGAATCCTCTCACTCCATGCACCTCTGGCCTGCACCTCAGTTCTTCTTTGCAAAAATTAAAAAAAAAAAAACTTAAACAAAAGAATATCAATATAAGTGCCTTGAGAGTTTCTAAGTCGCCTCTGTTCAGAAGTCTGGCCAACTTTGTACTGCTCCGGTGCTAACATCTGCACCTTCCTGGGGAGCACGAATGAACATGTCCACCGTTTTCTCTGGCCATTACGTCCCCTCTCCTTCATGCATTCCGCCATGACGGCACGCACCGCACGTCTCGTTGCTGGCCCACCTCCCCCGCCAGACTGTAGCTTCCCCGACACAGAGGTGGTCTTGCTCCTGGTAACTACTGGCAGGAACAGTCTGACCCTGGGGAGAAGGCAGGCCGGCCACCGGTCGTGCAGAGATGCGCAGTGTCTACGGTGACAGACTCTCACTTCGTGTCTAGTTCTACAAGAAGCAAGGCATCGGCGAAAACTGATGCATGAGCCTGGATCCCAGAAAGTTGTCAGAAGGCTGACAGAACTCTGCAGGCGTCTTGTGGGTTTTTTGTTTGGGTTTTGCTTTGTCTTATTGCCTTACAATAAAACGTCAGCCTCGTCTCCGTGTCAGGAAGCAGGGGTTGAGGTAAACGCTTGAGTGTCGTGAGCCCGAGAACTGTCTGCGTCCATGTTGGACTCGAATGCTCACTGGCCCACTCGTGTCAGGAACCCAGGCGGCCCAACCGAAAACACACCCAGCTGCAACCAGAGCTACTTCGAGATAAGTCAAACCCTCCTGTCGTCCTCAGAACCACAAAGTGGGGCGTGTTATGAGCTCCAAGAGGCTCAACGAGAAAGTTGTTTCCTCTCCTTTCCTTTCCCTCCTCCTCTGAAGTCGTTTCCTGGTCTCCACTGCACATTTGCTGATGTTACTTCTGGATCAAAATCACAGAATTAGGCCTCCCTGGTGGCACAGCGGGTTAAGCAATGCACTATGAAGCAGACCACAGCCACTGCAGCGTGAGTTCGAGCCCTGCCTCTGGCCAGGGAGGGGGCCCACATGGCACAGCAGACCTCTCCTGCCTCACTCAATGCTCCCCTCAGCAGTGTATTTCAGTCCATCTGCCTGTTCTGGTTCCCACTCTGTCTCTGGTGAATCCTCACACCACCCCGCATCTCTGGCCTGTACCCCAGTTCTTGCATGCATAAATAAATAAATCTTTTTTTAAAAAATCGCAGACTTATTCCTATCCAGCCTCACACCTATGAAAATGGCACTAAATTAATTCAAGAGATGTAAGTAAGCCCTCAGCAGAGAAGAGACCGTGATGTGGGATACACACCATGGTCTAGCCAGCAGAGATCGATGGGGCCAAGGGTCCCGCGGCCCCCCGGACAGGGAAGGGTCACCCACCCTCAAGGTGGCGTCATAGTCAGAAAAGCCTGTGTCTAGTGGGCAGAGTCACCCCAAGAGAGACACATGGTCCGTCCCGGGCCCAGAGCAGAGTCAGCCTTGCAACTCCTAGCTCCCTACACGGCGAGAAATATGTTCTAAGTCTGCACCGTGCACCCCCCTCCCCAACCCCCAAAGAAGTGGGACACAGACAAGAGATTTCAGCAAAGTTCTGCAAGACGGTGGTTGGCAGCGAGGAGTGAACTGAATGAGCCCCCCACTGCACCCAGCTGGTGGGCTGGTGCAGACAGCTTCCTCTGGCAGCACTGGTCTGTGTTGCAGACGCAGAGCGACACAGGCTCAGAACTGCTCGGTGAGTGAAACGTGCGGCCGGGCCAGGAGATGACATGAGACGTTCACCCGGAGCAAGGGGACTCGCCCACTCTCCCGACTGCCCTCCGCACACACTGGAAACCCAGACACTGAGGCAACCCATGTTCCCAACAGGCAAACAGCCAGACGACTTCTCCATAAAGAAATGGAATGTTCTAGGGAAAAGAACTCTGGTCCAGGACGAAGGACAGCAGCCCCCGACCCCGGGTTCACTGAGGTCACCTTCCTGGGAGAACCCTCAGCTATGAAATGCAAAATGGAGCAACCCCCAGGAAGGAGAATTTGGTGCTCGGGAGGAAAATGGTGCATGTATTTGTGCTCTGACAGCGAGCACAGCCCTATGCAGTTATCCAAACAATTCGTTGTCCAAAAAATGAAAATCAAACATGCACAAGGTGGTTCATTGCCACTGTTTGTAACAGCAAGTGACTAGCTGCAGATGCCATCAATATCATGCGTTCTTTTTTCCCTAAGATTTATTTATTTATGCATACAAGGGCAGAGATGTGGGGGGGTAAGAGGAGTCACCAGAGACAGAGCGGGGAGCAGAACAGGCAGATGGACTGAAACACACTGCCGAGGGGAGCAGTGGGACACAGGAGAGGTCTGCTGCGCCCTGGGGGTCCGCTCCCTGGCCTGTATCAAGCTTGTGCTGCAGTGTTGCAGATAGATTCATAGTGCTGTGGATAGATTCATAGTGCTGAGACTTAACCCCTTGAGCCTTCAGGGAGGCCCCCAATATTACACACCGTTTTTTCACCATTCTTTCCCTTTTTCTTTTGTACCCATCTATTTGTACAATGAGCATATATTTTTAAGAACTGTACAAACAAGAAAATGTCGTGGAAGCAGAAATATTTAAAGTTGCTTTATTTTAGAGTGAAGGCAATTAGTTACAATAAGACATAGGAAACAATGTTTTTCTTTTTTCTTTAAAAAATAGGAATACTAAAAATATTTCGCACCAATTTTCACTGGGAAAAATGTAACAGTACTGTTGCCGAATGGCATCATTTTGTTAAAATATTATTTAAAATAATTGTGAAAAAAACCTTGTGTTATTCAGAAAAAATGCTATCAGTCCGAACAGGGCTGAATAAACGTGGGTACATAAAACAACGGAGCCCTGCAGCTACAGAAAGAAATGGGAAGCTGGATCTAAACTGCTGGATTTGTTGTGGTTAGCAGGGGAATAAACCAAGTACAATGTGTAGAACATGTTACCTTTTGTGCGAGAAGGGAGGACACCTAAATATGAAGAACATAATGAAAATATAAAACAAATGCTTAAAGTGGCTGCCTCAACATCTCATTTAAAGGGCAAAGATCGGGGCCCTCCCTGGTGGTGCAAGGGTTTCAGCCAGAGCACTATGGAGCATCCGCAGCCACTGCCGCACGAGTTCGATCCCAGCCACCAGCCAGGGAGGGGACCCACATGGCGCAGCAGACCTCTCCTGTCCCCCGCTGCTCCCTCAGCAGTGTGCTTCAGTCCATCTGCCTGTTCTGCTCCCCACTGTGCCTCTGGTGAATCCTCTCACCCCCGTACCTCTGGCCTGCACCCCAGTTCTTGTGTGTATAAATGAGTAAATCTTAAAAAAATAAATAAAAGGCGGGGCCTCCCTGGTGGCGCAGTGGGTTAAGCAACGCACTATGAAGCAAACCGCAGTCACTGCAGCATGAGTTCGATCCCTGCTGCCGGCCAGGCCGGGGACCCACATGGCATGGCAGAGCTCTCCTGCTGTGCCCGCTGCTCCCCTCAGCAGTGTACTTCCGTTGATCTGACTGTTCTGCTCCCCGCTCTCTGTGGTGAATCCTCTCACCCCCCCTTACCTCTGGCCTGTACCCCAGTGCTTGTATGCATAAATAAATAAATCTTAAAAAAATAAATAAATAAATAAAAGGCAAAGATTGGGGGCTTCCCTGGTGGCACAAGGAGTTAAGCACCGCACTATGAAGCAGCATGAGTTTGATGCCCGGCCAGGGAGGGGACCCACATGGCGCAGCAGACCTCTCCTGTCCCCGGCTGCTCCCTCAGCAGTGTGTTTCAGTCCATCTGCGTGTTCTGCTCCCCACTGTGCCTCTGGTGAATCCTCTCACCTCCCGTGACTCTGGCCTGTGCCCCACCCAGTTCTTGTGTGCATAAATAAATAAATAAATCTTTTTTTTTTTTAAAGATTTATCCATTCATGCATACAAGCACTGGGGTACAGGCCAGAGACGTGGGGAGGTGAGAGGATTCACCACAGAGAGCAGGGAACAGAACAGGGAGATCAACGGAAGCACACTGCTGAGGGGAGCTGAGGGGAGCAGCGGGCACAGCAGGAGAGGTCTGCCGCGCCATGTGGGTCCCCACTCTGGCCGGCAGTAGGGATCGAACCCGTGCTGCAGTGGCTGTGGCCTGCCTCATAGTGCGTTGCTTAACCCACTGCGCCACCAGAGAGGCCCTAAATAAATCTTAAAAAAAAAAAAAAGGCCACGAGGGACTGAGGTGATGGTGCACTGGTGAGATGGTGATGGGGAATACATGGGGATTACAATTAATGGCAAATATATGTAAATTTTAAAATATTTTAATAAAAGAAAAAAAAAAGGCAAAGATTGGCAGGCGGGATGAGTAGGCAAGATCTAAGGGCGTGTTCCTTACAAGAAGCACACTTTAAACAAAAGATGAAGACGCCCTGAGGTAACGGCCTGCCTCCAAATGCTGAGCAGAAGCTGGTGTGACCCTAAAAATAACAGGCCAAGTGCATCTCAAGAGATGAGACGCTGGAGAGCAGGAAGGCGCTGCATTGGATCCAACGAGAGGCTTGGGGCGTCAAGAAAACAGCCATCCTTTGTGCGAGCCCCCGCGGCACAGCCGGGCGCGAGGAACAGGACTCAGCAGAGCGGACGTCGGCCTCTCGAGGAGCCGCGTCCTCACCTGCCAGTTGCAGTGTGTGCCTGGACCTTTCCCTGCCCTTATCTACAGCACGTGCTCCCCGTCCTCCCGCCCCCTCCAGATCACCTTTGTCCTGCATCCAAGTCACAAGTGCCTCCCTTTGCAACTGTGCCAGATCCAAAGGAGCACAGGTGAAAGGCTTAATTGTTCCGCCTCTGCTTGCCAGGTGTCGCCACACCCCTCAGCACTGACATCATTAAGGCTTTGGTGTTTGGTGGGTGAATAAACCGGCTCCAGATTCTGTGGCTTTCGAGGGCCACTGGTGTTATAGCCCTGGCAGGCTGCGTGCCCAGAGGGCAGAGCCCTGAGCCCCAGGAGCTGGGGGCAGGTGGAGGCAGGTGCAGGCAGGGACTGCGGAGGGCACCTTGCCAGCTGGCCAGAGTGTGACGCGCACTGTCTGTGGGGCTGGCTGCTTCCAGCACCGTCCGTCCAGGAGGGGGACACAGGTGGTCCGTCTCCCATCTCCACTGGTCACAGGCTGGCCCAGGGGTGGCCCCTGCGGAGACACCCTGCGGGGACCTGCCGGGCTTCCCACCGTGCACCTCTGGGAGGTGTGAGTGGCGGCGGGCACTGCCCCGGAAACAGCCGTAATAAAACCGACATGGTTCCTCCAGCAGCAGAAGGGTTCTTCAGAAACAAACAAGAGCAGAGAGGACAATAAAGAGTTTAAGCTGAGACCCAGGGCAAGTCCTGGAATCACCCCCACAAAGAGTCCCCCTCAGTTCCCTGGAAGGGGAAATCTTGGGGGGAGGGTCGAGGCACGGTGGGTCCTGTAGTTTGCCCAGCTGCACACAGGTGGACTCTTTCTGGCCTCGTGAAATCATTTAAACAGATTCTACACAGCGATGTTCCTTAATTATTGTTATTATTTTTTACTAACGATGTCATTACCCACAGAAGATATGCTTCTGCGTTTAGAAAATTGAAAAGGACCCATAGGATCAACTATCAGAATGAATGAATGAATTTATCAGGAACCATAGGAGGAAAAGTTTTAAAAATCAGTTGCATTTCCAGATAAGGGCAATAAACAAATACAAGTTTTAAAATAAATGTCACCTGCAGCTCTTGGGGAGGCAGATTCCGCCCACCCTGGAGCCTCCATGCCCCCAGCAGCTCAGGCCCAAGGGCTAGAAGCAGGAGCAAGAGAGGGTTCCAGCACGTTTTGGTCTTCACTGCATGTTGTAAACACCCCTCTGGCCAGGTCCCAGCCCAGCTCGAGGGACCCCTCCCTGAGGGTGTGACTGAGGGCAAGAGACCTGTTGTGTCAACGGAAAGAAAAGTGAGTGATGGTAGAAATCGGGCCACCGGCCACTTCAACTCCTGGACAGGACACCCAGCTCCCTGCTCGCCCCCTGGGTCTGAGAGTGTAATAGGGTGCTCAAGTAGGGTAGAGCTAAGCAAAGACTAAAAAATGCTGGAGAGAGGAAATAAGAGGACAGAAGGAAGGGAGGGGAAAAAGCCTTCTCACCGCTCCCCACACCACCCACAGCCCCTTCCTGCCTCCCCACCCAGCTCCATACCCTTCCAGGGGGCTCCCCTCTCCTTGACTCTCTCCTGCCATTTCTCCGTCCTCATCGACACCTGGGAAGCTCTCTCCTCCCCGTGGAATAGTCCTCACCCAGCTAAGCCAGGGCAAGCCTCTTAGTTTTTTTTTGCAGCGTGTGTATTTTGCATGCCAGTGGACATGACTTTTGTCTGCCCGAGGACTGTGATTGATCGGTCTCTGTGTCCATCTCCCGCCCGATCTTTCCAACTGAGAGGTGCCTACCGCGTGCTGCGTGTGCCATTAACATCTGGCACTCAACCCACAGGTGGACAAAGTCTTAGGCACGCTTCGATAGCAGTCCCACTGGCCATGCCGGCATTCATCTGAACGTGGAACAAAATCCCACCGGGCACAGCACACCGGCTGTACTCCTGGGGACGCTCTGGAACGAGGTCTGGTTTTCCTGAAGGCTGGTTCTGGCCATCCCCTCTCCACCTGCATTCAGGCGTGCTCAGGAGCGGGTGTGAGGGGTTGGACCGCCCCCTCCCATAACCTGGAGGGATCAGACCTCTAGTGAGATAGATTTTCAGGGTGGCAAGTAAGAGTTCCAGGGGCGCTGTTCGTGTAGCTGGGAGTTGCCAGCAGTGAACTCCGAAATCACAATACTTAACTGAGCACCTAAGATAAACAACCCAGAGATCCCTGGGCCTTGACCAATATTTAGCTGCTAACGTTTTCATTATCATGGTCCAAAGCTCAGCGCTAAGGGTTCTGCGTCCTTATTCATAATTTAAATTTTTCAAGAACTCTAGCAAGTAAAAGTCATTTTTATTACTATTATTATTTATCCCCATTTTACTGATGGAGAAACTGAGGCTCCGAGAAGCAAAATGCTTATGGGCACAGAGTAAGTGGCAGAAACAGGACACAGACCCCCGTGTTCCGGCTGTTTTCGAAAGTCACTTCAGTCCTTCTTTCGTTCTTCCCCCTTTTTCCTCTGTCTTCCATCTTCCTCCCCCCTCCCTTCTTCTTCAACATTTTTAATTATACAAAGAAAACCTGAATACATTTTCCAAAAATCCAGACCACACAGGCAGAATACAAATCTCCCTTCCTCTTTCCACATTTCAATCTGTGCATACAAACATGTAGGGTTTCTTTTAAGCTTCTGGCCGGTTTTCTAATCATCTTTTGAACAAATGACAGACCCCAGGGCTCAGAAGCAGCCTTCTGGCTGCCCAGAGCTTCTCCCCCTGCCCCGCGCCAGCCCCAGGCGCTCTCAGCCCTGAGGAGGCCCCGGGGCTCACTCCCCCATCCTTGGCCAGCTTTCCACCCCTTGACATACTTGTGTTTTCAGGGACTGGTTCTGATTTTGGCCGCTTTGGACCCCTAGGGAAGCACCATGATTCTAATCTTTGTTTATTAATTTTTGTTCCATAATGTGCTTTTCCTCAGATTTCTGGACAGGAAGGGAGTGGCACTAAGGAGCCCCAGCCAGTGATTCTAGAAGGAGCCACTGTCCAGTGATGTTCTCTTATCTTTCTTCCCCTCCCACTCCCCCAGGCCAGCTCCTCCAGGGCAGGTGGCAGGTGGTGGTGGGGGCGGGGCTGCCATCCCAGCTCCCTGGAGCTTCTGCTCCTGCTGCAGACCCAAGTGTGGCCACGTTGCCTTCCCACACCTCTAGCCGCACAGGGTGCTCTCTCTGACAGAACAAGGCCTGCACTGCAGCACCCTCCAGGAGTGTCCCTTTGGGACAGGGCCTGCGGGACACCACCAGGCCGCTGCAGCTTTTGGGGGTAAAAGGAAAAGGGAGCACAGAAGGGCTTCCTCCCCATGCAGCGCCCAAGCTGCCTCCTCCTGCTTCCTTCACTGCCTGCCAGTCCCAGCCAGCTCTTTCTCTGGGCACCCAGAGCCAAAGCACCCAGGGCCAGAGTGGTGACTCACTGTGAACTTGACCCTACAACTCCCCAACACCATCGACAACCTCTGACACCAGCACACACACCGGACACAACAGCTGGGAACCGAAGTTGTCATGGCATCCACCCTCAGCCTGTTACAGGGCAGGGAGAGGGGCACCCCAGAACCCCCAAGCCTGCCCTCTCTGAATGGGTTCTGCCATCTGCAGCATTAAGACAAACATATAAAACCTTTAATGAAAAGGAATTTTAATACAATTAGGGAACAATACAGAAAGGACAAAGAACATAGTGACTAAGTTAAGCATCCAAAGTTACCCATCTCCTGAGGGCAAAAGTCCAGCCAAATAGGATTGGCCCAAAGCAAGGCCCAAAAGCCTGCCACGTGTCTAAAGGACTTTTTAGTAGAGACCCATAGAAAAGGGTCAGAAAGAGTCAGACAAATCCAGGAGGACAAGAGCAGCATCAAAATCAAGATGAAAGCTGCCATTGCTAACCTCCCCACGGGTCTCTCACCCACATCTGTTCCAACCAGTCCAAGACCAAGAAGCAAGCGCAGCTTCTTCACATGTCTTTGCTCCACATGCCTCCTCCAAGCCTCCTTGCTGCTCTCCATCCTGCTCCCTTCTTCCTCCCTTCCTTCTGTCCTCCTCTCTGCAGAATCTTCTTTCCCTGCTCATCTCCACCCACATAGGGATTCTGAAACTTTCCCTTTCTTGGGAACCACCCTGTTATAAGCCCTGCCCTTGGGACCCCACCCAGCAGGGCTTCTAGCTTTGGGGAGCTTGATGGAAAATTGAAGACTTGGTTGGATTTATCCAGCATGAAAACAGAAACTCCAAACTAACACAGCCTCTGAATCTACAAACAACTCATTCTGAATTCAGTGAGTGAATGTGCGTGGAGAGATAGATGACTATGCAGAAATGGAGCAGTGAACAAAACTGAGTCCCCGCTTCCTTGGAACTTACATTCTGGGCGCAGAGAGTCACTTCCCCCCAGCCCTCCCTGCCAGACTGAACGTCTGGATGTGCACTGTCAACGGGGCCCCGGACACCTGGGGACGGGCGAGCGGGGCTCGTTACCTGCTGCAGTGGGGCAGACACACACCAGGACAGGTTAGGAGGTGCGACAACAGGATGTCGGCTTCGGTTGGGTGGTTTTGGAGGTGACCTAAGGAAGTGGGGATTTACTCTAGATTGGGTGCTGCCAGAAAGCAGGGACAAGTCTATGATGGGGTAACTCAAGAATTCTTATCTCAAAGAGGGCAGGGGCCTCCTGGTGGTGCAGCAGGTTGAGCACCGCACTGTGAAGCATCCGAGGCCACTGCAGCGCGAGTTCGATCCCTGGGCAGGGAGGGACCCACATGGCGCAGCAGACCTCTCCTGCCTCCCCGCTGCTCCCTCAACAGCTTATTTCAGTCCATCTGCCTGTTCTGCTCCTCACTCTGTCTGGGGAATACTCTCATGTCCCATGACTCTGGCCTGTATCCCAACTCATATGCACAAATAAATAAATCTTTTTTTTTTTAAAAAAGAATATTTAAAAATAAAAAAAAAATAAAAAGAGGGCAGACCAGCGAGACACCAAACTGTAATTAATAAGCAAAAGAGTTGCTGCCACTTATAGGGGGAGGGTGCTGGTGTTTTGTTGTTTGGACAATGCTCTTGTTTTGTGTTCAGACATGATTACAGAGTGCCCTGATTATTGTCTAGACTCACCGTGGCAAGAGTGAGTTTGTCTGACGTTGATGTCTGTAAAATTGTTTATGTTCGACAGAACACATGGAAGGAAGCACCGTGGAGGTATGGGATAAGGCTTAGGACTGCCTGCATGGGAATTGTAGCAACCTCGCAGGAGATGGCCAGGGAGGTAGAGGGCCAGGGGACACGTGGGCAGAGGCTTGAAGCAAGAGAGTGAGTCATGTGGATAGCTGGAAGGGCTGGCAGGTGAGCCCACAAAGGCCAAGGCCCTGCAGTGGAAGTGGATTAGCCTGTTTGAGGCCTAGTGAAGGGTTAGGAGCACAGAGAACGAAGGGCAAGGAGGCTGAAGGTAACCTGTGAGGGTGGTTTAGGACGCATCAGCTCAGGCCTGATGTGGCCTCCACGCTGCGATGTAACCTGCTTCCTGGAACTAGCACAGGTGGGAGGCACACATCTTTTGCTCTGCTACTGTCATGCCTTCGTGCTGTCTGAGGGGTGGATGCTACAGCTGGAGCTCCAGCACCCATCTTGCACCATGAAGCAATTTTGCAAGAGGAAACCTAGCACGAAGGATGGCAGACAGAAATGCAGAAGCACATGTTCTTGATAACTGTGACTTGGCCCGTCAGTGACAGACGACTTGAGATTTCTTTTGCTTGCGTGGAACAAGCTTCTACCTCTTTTATTTTTTTTAAGGATTTATTTATTTATGCACACAAGAGCTGGGGCACATGCCAGAGGTGTAGGTGAGAGGATTCACCAGAGATAGAGCGGGGAACAGAACAGGCAGATGGACTGAAATACACTGCTGAGGGGAGCAGCGGGCGAGGCAGGAGAGGTCTGCTGCGCCATGTGGGTCAGCTCCCGGGCCAGCAGCAGGGATCAAACTCGCGCTGCAGTGGCTGTGGTCTACTTCATAGTGCGTTGCTTAACTCGCCACAGGGAGGCCCTTCTATCTTCTTTAAAGTCACCGTTGCTTTGGATTTTGTGTCATATACAGCAAAAGCTCATTGTAACTGATAGATTTATTCATAGCATTTCAGAACAGGCTGTGCAGACAACATGTGTGCAGAACCACGGACTCGGAGATGTCACCGTCCCTGCTGTCCTGGAGCAGCTCATTGTGGGGTGGGGGGGGCAACGGGTAAGCAGGTCATTACAACACACAACTGGTGGTGGTTATACTCCGGGGTCTGCAGTGGGGACAGAGACAGATGGTAAAGCAAGCATCATCTCCTCTTTTCCCTTTCATCATATCTAAATTCAAAAACAACACGTGTTCTTGGTCTGATTTCATTCCACTGCCTCTATATGATTTTAATATATTCCAGCACCTAATTTAAGTCTTGGAGTTGAAGAAGGAGAAAGTCACAATATAGACTAGATTTTAGATGGGTGGCACTTGTGCATTTACAGAGAAACTGAATGAAATAACAAGCAATGGTTACGAACTTGCTAAGAATCAATTTTGTATGTGGAGCTTCTTCCAACCAACAATTATGTATAAATGCGCTAGCTCTAGAAAATTGGCAGCGTGCTAAAACTAGGAATGTGATCTGTGTCATTTCTTTAATGGACAATTATCTTTTTAAAAAGATTTATTTATGCGTACAAGACCTGGGGTACAGGCCAGAGGCACGGGGGTGAGAGGGGAGAAGAGTCACCAGAGACAGAGCGGGGAGCAGAGCAGGCAGATTAACTGAATGAAACTCACTGCTGAGGAGACCAGCGGGGAGGCAGGAGAGGTCTGCTGTGCCAAGTGGGTCAACAACCTGGCCGGCATCGAACTTGTGCTGGAGTGGATGCCAATGCTTCACAGTGCTGCGACTTAACCCCTTGCACCACCAGGGAGGCCCAGTGGACAAGTATCTTGATACCTGCTTTCACCTTTGAGGGCACCTTAATGGCAAGCTTGGCCAGCTCCTGACCTCTGGCCAAGACCACTCTTAAACATCTCCAGAACTGAGCCCAAAGGAGACACACAAGTCAATACTGAACACTGCCTAGGTGGCAGACCCATACATATGTTCTCTTATTTAATCTTCACAGGATCCTGCAAGATGGGTTCTAGAATCCTCTTCTCACCAGTAAGAACTTGGCACTGCCAGTGCCTGAGCAACCCCCTCCAGTACTGAGGCTGAAAGCTGGGGTGCCAGCCCAACGCAGGCTGCTTTCCTCCACCCAGACTGCTTCCCCCAAAATGCCCTGGGGGTGGGGGGGAGGGTCTGCCCTCTGCAGCCTGTGAAGCCTGGAGTCTCCGGTAGTGTTTCCAGCAGTCAACATCATCCCGCTACAAACCTCTGTGCACCTCCCAGCGGCGCCTCCTGCCAAAGTGACCTCTGCTTCTGGGATCCTCCTCCCACGCAAGAGGCTCACAGTCCTTACACGTGGTGTGCTTACCAGGCAGTCTGTACCCTTAAGTGACCTCCCTGGACTGTCCATGTTCAGTGGGCGGGAGGGAAGAAAGGACGCAGATTGCATACTTAAGTCGCATTGAAGTTTGTGCCCATTCATTCGGCCAACAACCCTAAAAGGACTTCTTACCTGCCTCTGCAGAGGAAGACCCGGGGACGGGAAACAAGAATTGGTGAAGCCGGACACAGACTCCGAAGACCTGCACGGGAGACCACAGATCACCCTGTCCTGAGACTCGCAGCTCGTGCAGGCGTCTGGACAGGTCTTGGAATGAATGGCCCTTGGAAGTTGGCTTACAAAAGGAATCAGTGACTCGACCCACCCTGAAGACAGGTATTCCACGCACAGGTGGGGGTAAGCGGCTGCGAAAACTGGGGCAAATCCAGAGTGGACAAGAGAGGCTTCCTTAACACTTTCGCAACCCTAAAAGCGTGTTTCCAGAGGCCGTACACAAAGGAAAGAGGCTTCCGCAATCTGACAGTCTCCCCCCTGCGGAAAGCTCTAGAAGCCGCGTCGCGTTTTGTTCCCAAACTTGGGCCCGGGGCGAGCGCGCCTGTCCCTTTAAGGACCGGTCGCCGTCCGGCGCCTCCCCGCCCCGCCCCCTCCCGGTACCGGCGCGGCCCCGCAGGCCCGCCCCCTCCCCGCCTGCCGAGCGTCTGACGGGTGCTGCCGTCCATCCGTCACAGAGACGCCGCCGCCCATTGGCTGCTGCGCTTCGGGCCGAGGGGCGGGGCGGGCAGGCCGGAGAAACTAGTTTGTTGGCGGCGCCGGGGCCGGACCGCGGCGGCGGCGCGCTCGGGCTGCGGCGATCGCGGGCGGGAGCGGCGGCGGCGGCGAGGAGCGCGGCGCGGCGCGGGCGGTGAGTACCCGGCCCGGCCTCTCCCCGGGCCGCGCGGCCGCCGGCGCTGGCACTTGTCACCCCGCCCGGCGGCCCGGGCGCCGCGGGGTCCCCGGCCCGGCCGCGTGTCCGGCGGGGGCGCCGCACTCCGGGCCGCGCGGCCGTCGCGGGGCTGGGTCGGGCCGGTGGTGCGGGCGCGGGGGCGCGGGGGCCGGCGCGGGGGTGGATTGTCCTGCGGAGCGCGGCGCGCGCGGGAGCGGCCGCTCCGTCCCCCGGGAGCGCTCGACCCTTCGAGTCCGCGGACTCCGGAGAAATGACCGTCGGTCCTGGGGAGGAGGCTGCGGGCGGGCGGCCCGGCCCGCCGCGTCCCCGCGCCCGCACGGTGCCCGGGGACTTAAGCCGGACGCGTCCACGCGGGTCTGCGGCCGCCGCCCCGGGGCCCCCGGCCTCGGGTCTCGGCGCAGCGTCCGGAGCCCGGGGACGCCCGCTCCACCCCCCAGCCCCACCCACCTGCCCGCTGCCGGGGCGCGCCTGCAGGTTCCCTGCCCGGGCCTGGCCCCCCGCGCCTGGTCTGCCGCCCCAGGTCTCTTGCTTTAGGCCTGCGGTCCCACGCCCCTCGTCGCTGCTTTTTTTTTAAGTTAGAGGAAGGACTGTGCCCCCAAATCACCGGCGCCCCCACCTTTGTTTCAAAGTCCCCGAAGTTCATTTCCACCAGGCAGAGAACAGTCATCAGGGGGCCTTGAGCAGAAGCATCTGGGAGGGGGCTGGAGGGAGGTGGACCTGCCGCCCTTGGGGCCTGCCCAGCGCAGTGCCGGCCCTAGCTGAGCTTTGGCCTCGGGTGAGTCAGGTGCGAGTGCAGGTGTCCGGGCCTTTTGCTTTCGCTCCGGCGGTGAATCCAGGGAAGTGGCCAATGGCCAGTTCTTATGTCCTGATGGTGACCGTGTCTGAATCCAGGGAAGTGGCCAATGGCCAGTTCTTATGTCCTATGGTGACCGTGTCTGAATCCAGGGAAGTGGCCGATGGCCAGTTCTTATGTCCTATGGTGACCGTGTCTTGGAACGGCCCGGGGCCAAGCCCCAGCCTCCCCACCCGCGGGCCGGCCAGGTGTGCTGTGACAGTCGCTGGGACGCTGGCGAAGGCTTCCATCAGGCGCAGACACAAGGGCCACCCCGCGGGCGTGGGCGTGACAGATCTGGTGTCCGAAGCCAGGCAGCGGTCCCTGCACGCCCAGGCTGTGCCGTGGACTTTGCTGGGGCCCACTCCTGCAGCCCGGCGGTGGTGGCTGCAGGAAGTGACCTGGAGGTGGCTCGAGCTACCTGGCCTCAGGCAGTGGCGGCACTGGTGTTCCTGAGCCCCGGGCCAGGCGCTGCGGCCAGCACCCTGACAGCTCCCAGACGCCCTCGGAGGGAGAGGGAGTCACAGGCCCGCACTGCCGGCTGCGTGGTGGGTGCTGCTCCCCCGTCAGCGCTGTGCCCCCTGGAAGGAGGGTGTTCTCCGGTGCGCGGCGTGTTCACTCAGTGTCTGTTCATCGACTGGCTCACTGTGACCGGACTGCACAGGACCTGCCTTCAGGAAGGCGAGAGGCGGGAGTGCCGGCGAGCGGGGGCCTGCCTTGACACGATGTGCAGGGCACCCAGTGCCAGGGCGTGAGGGCCAGAGGGGCGCCCCGCGGCCCAGGCTTCCTAGACAGAGGCGGCCTGCACGCAGCACGGTGGCAGAGGCTTGCTTGCCCGGCTGGCGGCCCTGGCGCCTGCCCGAGCGCCACCCACCCTCTCTCCCCAGAGCCCCGTGGCGGGCAGGTGCAAGTGGGGATGTGGTTTGGCTGCTGGAGCCCCGGGCGCCTCCTTGGGAGCTGGTTACTCCTGACTGCAGCCTCTGCCCAGGCCTGGGAGGGCCCACGCCACCGCCGGCCCGGAGAGCTGCCCGCTGCCTGAGCCCCTGCTGTGTCCTGGCCAGAGAGGCTGGCAGAGCTGGCAGCAGAGAACAGCGGTCAGTTGTAAATGAATCGGTTGACTGAAATGCTGGTTTTCATCTAAAGTGGTAAATTTCATAATTGAATTGCTCCAGGCAGCCAGCGCCGTGGAAGCGTTTTCCCAGCCCCGAAACACGTGGTTGGGCCGGCTGGGGCCACTGGGAAGGCTCTGCC
Source organism: Galemys pyrenaicus (assembly GCA_019455555.1). Classification (NCBI taxonomy): domain Eukaryota; kingdom Metazoa; phylum Chordata; class Mammalia; order Eulipotyphla; family Talpidae; genus Galemys; species Galemys pyrenaicus. The sequence goes on along the minus strand of JAGFMF010011680.1, from coordinate 7,720,972 downwards.
CACAGCCCTTGCTCCCCGCAGGCTCTCCCTGCTCGGCTGGCCTGTCCCCCGGTGCTGTCTCCACTGGCCGCAGCCCCTCCTGGCCCCGCCTTCGCCCCGGCTGCAGGTAGCCAGGCTGGCACTGCTGCCCGCACCCACTCCAGGCCCCTCGCCCAGAGCAGCAGGTGCCCGGGCCTGGCCCCGCAGAGGTCAGCAGCAGGAGCGAGAGCTCTAGCCCCAGTGCTGCCTGGGGGTTCCTTGCCCTCGCTGCGCCCACCCACGCGGAAGCCCCTGGAGTGGGGTCTCTTGCCAGGTGGGCATCGGTCTGCCAGGCCGCCTGTCCCTTGCCCGCCTCTGGGCTGTTCCCCGGGGCCGCAGCCGCTGACTCCCACCCCGGCCTCCTGCCCCCCGGAGACGCCTTTCCTGCGTCCTGGCCGGGCACCTCAGCCCTGCTGGGCGAGAGGGCAGGCCGTGGGCCCCAGGACCTGTCCTTAGAAGACGCGGCTCTTAGAAATCCAGCGAGGCGGAAAATCTCACTATATTTTCTGCAAATACATAAAAATAATCCTCCCAGCTGTTCCTTTTCCTCACTGGCCTCCCTTTGCTCCCCCTTCCGTTCGTGTGTAGTCTGGACAGCCGTGCGGGCTGTACCTTGTTCTGTGTGAGGCGGGCGCCAGGCCGGCCACAGCTGGACCCTGTTGGCGGGAAGAGGACATAAGGGGGGGTTTGGGAGTCTGCCCCTCCCCCCACCGAGGGCTGAAAGTCCCTTTATCTTCGTGGGCCTCAGTTTGCCCCTCTGAAGTGGGAGGCGTGCCCTGCAGCGCACCGCAGGTGCCTGGCTGCAGAACCAGGGCGCAGGGCACACGGTGGTCAGTCTGTGTGCTGGGTCTCTGCTGGCCTCGGGGCAGGAGGGGCCGAGGGCAGCGGCGCAGCACAGCTGTCTTGTTGGGCCAGCCTGGGGCTCCACCCTGCCTTTGCCGGGCGCTGGGCTTGGGACTAGCCGCCTTCCCCTCTGGGCCCTAATCTTCCCGCCTGCAGACCAGGGGTGGGGGGCAAACTCCTGGTTTTCCTTCTGGGTGAGCAGAGCCTGAATTGGGACGGGCCGGGCTCTCTTCCCTCGGGTCCCCGCCTCGGAATTCGGGACCAGGGTGAGTCAGTGGGTGTGCGCCAGTGCGGGAAGGGCTGGCGAGACCCCAGGACTGGGTCTGGTTCTAGGGAGAACGGGGCATGGGGGAGCCGGCTGTGGGTTGCTATTTCCTGAGGGTACGGCCGCCCCAGGGCACTGGGCAGCAGCTGAGGCACCACTTAAGAAGGGTGGGGCCTGGCCCGCGGGGTACCCCGTGGCACAGAGCCCCAGCCGCCTCCCAGGAGGAGCAAGGGGGGGCTCCTGCCTCACCAGGGAGGCGCCCGCCAGGCCAGTTGGATGGCACCTCCCCGTGGGCTCTGCCGCAGCCTGGAGGGGCCTGTGGGCCCTGGGTGTTGCCCCCACCCCCTCCGCGTGCCGAGTGGCAGAAAGGGGGCCGCGGGGACAGAAGCCAAGGCCTTGCCCGTTTTCTACCTGCTCCCCACGGACCGTCTAGTCTGAACGGAAGTAACTTCCCAATCAAGACAAGAGGAGCTCTGCTTTCGGACCAGGACTAGCTGCCCGCCGCTGGCGCTGGCCACGCCACACGTGGCTGTGTCGGAGTGGGGGCAGGAGATGGGAGGCCGGTGGGGGCGGGTGTGCCAGGTACCTCGGGGGCCGGAGACCAGGGGCGGAAACCCCAGCGCCGCTGACGCGACAGGGCTTACTTGGCGCCGTCCGAATGGCTCCCTGGACTGGGAACCAGGGAAAGTGTCAGGTTAGGAGAGTTTTTTTTTTTTAAAGATTTTATTCATTATGCATACGATAGCTGGGGTACAGGCCAGAGGTGGGGGGAGGGGGTGAGAGGAGTCACCAGAGACAGAGTGGGGAGCAGAACAGGCAGGTGAACTGAAACCCACTGCCGAGGGCAGCAGCGGGCGCGGCAGGAGAGGTCTGCGGTGCCACGTGGGTCTCCCTGGCCGGGGCTCGGACTCGTGCGCAGTGGCTGCGGTCTGCTTCCGAGTGCGTTGCTGAACCTGCGGTGCGGCTGGGGAGGCCGAGGCGCATTCGCGGGGAGTTTGTCTCTGCGTGTGGGGCAGGGCAGGGCAGGGCGGTTGCGGCACAGCTGGGGAGAGGGCCTGGCAGCAGTGCCCCGTTCCCCCATCGCAGAGGAGGGAATGGGCATAGTGTCCTCACCCCAGTGAGCCCAGTGGGCAGTGCTGTGGCCTCTTTCATCTCAGTCTCCGCGCCAGGGAGGGCTGGTCTTCCTCCCATGCCCTGAAGCCTTGCGCATCCTTAGACGTCTGTCAGAGCTTCAAGTGACCCCGTTAAAGCCGAGTGTCCGGTTTAGTCCCCGACTGCTGGGCATCAAGCAACTGGGTCCAGTTTCCCCACATCCTCAGCCGTGCCGGACACTGGCCTACGCAGAGCTAACGTGACGGGGAGGGGCTGGTCTTGTTTCATCTTTTTCTTGGTAAGCCTTTGTCTTTTTAACCCAGTTTGGTTTTTCCGGAAGACCCAGGTGGCCGGGTGCCGCCTCTGCCTCCCGGCCTCCGGCGCTGGCTGGGGCCCGGCAGAGCCCTCGTCCGCGTGCGCCTCTGTGAGGCGAGCCCTGCGGCGCCTCCCTGCCCCTGCCGGCTGCCGCGAGCCGCGCACGGCAGACATTCCTGAAGGTTCACTGAATGCCGGAAAGCGCAGAACCTCTGGGCCCGGGGACATTTCTGGGCAGGCTGTGTGTCCGGGGAGGCACGGAGCTGGCTCCAGCGCGACCGGCCACGGCTCCTTCCTGCCCCACCTGCGGAGCGAAGACGAGCGTGGAGGGGAGAGGACGTTCGTAGAGTGGCCGTGAGGAGACGCTGAAGGGCCCCGCAGACCGCTGCCCGCCGTGGTGGAGGTCAGGTTAGGGCAGAGGCGGCCCTGGGCTTGCTGGACTCCCCTGTTTCCTGCTCTGGGTCCTCCTCTGCTGTCCTGTAACGGGCTGCAAGGCGAGCAGGCGTCTACAGAAGGGGCCTTGCAGGCAGAAAGGAGAAAGCTGTGGATGCTGGTGGGGAAGGAATGGGGCGGCCAGGGAGCCCGGGCAGCTCTGCAGAGCAGGGCGGCTGCGGGCAGGTTCTGCACCGTCAGCCTTCTGGTTCTGGGGCATTTTCGGAAGGGAGCGAGAAGCCGCACACTCAGCAGCCGGGCAGCTGGGGCTGCAGGTCCCTCCCGGCCCCACCCACTGGCGCCCTGGCCCAGGCCGGTTGGCAGGTGGCTCCCGGACTGGGGTGAGGCGGAAGGTCCAGGTTTCCTTCAGGCTGGGTCCTCTGGCGTGCTTGTGTTTCAGGAAGCCGCCGCCGCCGTTGCCCGCTCCAGCTAGGACTTCATGCCGCAGGGCGCAGGCCCCGCAGAGTCGGGGGCACAGTTACTGCAGAGTCGGGGGCACGGTTACTGCAGAGTCGGGGGCACGGTTACTGCAGAGTCGGGGGCACGGTTACTGCAGAGTTGAGGCTGGGGCCGCCGCCTGCCAGGCTGGCTCGGAGCAAGACACGAGGCCGCCCACCTGCCCTGGCTGCCGGTGCCTTCTGAGCTGTCTACCCCTCAGAGTTCCCCAGGCAAAAAGGGGTCAGTGGGGCTGCGACTTGCAGCTGGAAACGCATTCTGTGGCTTTGTCTGGTTTCTGGCACTGAACTCCTAAACCCTTGCAGTGGGGCCAGCGGTGTCTTTTGTTATGCTAATGAGGCGGCCTGGCGCCCCTGGGGGTGCACTGGTTGCTAATAAGCCAACCTTGTGGTTAGAAGCCTGAGTCTTGTCTGGCTGCAGACCCCGGCCCCCACCCCCCAGAGAGCCGGTCCCCCCCGTGCGGGACCCTGTGGGTAACCCCGTGGTGGCGTGAACCCTCAGGTTGGTGTGAACCGCGGGGACTTGGGGGAGACGGTGGCCCGGAGAGGCGGTGACGCTCTGTGCCCTCTCTGTGCCTTGCCGCGGCGTCTCCCATCTGGCTCTTCTGAATTAAGTGCTTCTATGAGAAACTGGGGACCTAGGAGTGAAAGCTCTTTGAGAGCGGGCTGCGGCAGCAAGTCGGAAGACGCCCGGGGTTGAAGGGAGCTCGAAGCAGGAGGTGGGCACGCAGGCGAGGCCTGGGCTGAGCTTGGCCTTCAAGTGGGGGCTCCCTTGTGCCACTAGCCCTTGACGCTCCTCCGTGGGCGTGCTAGGGGACGAGGGCGGCCCCTCCCGCTGCCTTGCACGCCGGAGTGCAGCCCAGGAACCTTTCGAGGCCTTTGCTGGGTAATTGCACCCCAACACTGCACCCTTAGCCGGGCACGCAGCTGTGTCGGTAACTTGGGGAGCAGTAGGCCGTGTTGTTCTCGACTCCGCAGGAAGTTGGCGTTTCGTTAGATGTGGTCACCTAGAACCGCTGCCCCTGTGCCGCCCTGCTGGGCTGAGAGGGCGCCCCAGCCCGTGAGCACCTGCAGCAGTGTAGGGCGCACAGCTGTCCCGGCTGGCCGAGAGCCGTCGCGTTTGCTCTGGGTGCCTTGTGTCTGGAGCCCGAGGGGGCTGGTGCCAGGTTCTGTTGCTGAATAACAGGTCACCACGGCTTCGCGCGTCAGGACAGCCGGGCATCGGCGCGAGGCGCTGGAGCCGGAAGCTCGGGCGGCTCAAGGCGGTCTCCGCTTGGTCTCCTGAGTCAGGGTCAAGGTGTTCCCGACCGGCTCTCCCCCTGAGGCTCTGGGAAGAACCTACTCCTCCTCAGGTGGCTGGCAGAATGGCCCTCCTCACGGTTGGAGGCCGAGGTCCGAGTCCCTCTGGCCACGGCTGGATGCTGATGGGGACCCGAGGGGCTGCGCCCAGCGCCCCCTGCCCCGTCGCCTCCCTGCAGCCAGGTCCGCTCCAGAGCCCTGACTTCGTCTGTGACCAGCCAGAGCAGACTGGCCTTCAACGGGCTCCTGTGATTAGGTAGGACTCACCCAGACACCCTCCCTAAAGTCAGTTGAGGGGGTCTCTCTGGTGGTGCAGGGTTAAAGGCTGAGCGCCATGAAGCAGCTGCGGCCACTGCAGCTGGGCCCCAGGGCGCAGCAGACTCTCCGGCCGTCCGCTGTTCCCTCAGCAGTGGGTTTCCGTGGATCCGCCTGTTCTGCTCCCCGCTCTGTCTCTGGGGAGTCCTCTCACCGCCACCACCCCTATCCCCACACCTCTGGCCAGCACCCCAGCTCTACATGCATAAATAGATCTTAAAAACAGTCGGCTGGTTAGTCAGTAACATCATGATTACAGCCGGGTGGGTGACGTGGTCGTAGGAGGGAGGCCAGTGTGAGCGCCGGGCCGCCTTGGGGTTTCCGGCCGCAGGACTTGTGGGACCGGCTGTCCGGGACGTGTGGCGGCGGCCGCTCTCGGGTCTGGTGATTCCGCGCTGTCGTGCGTCTCCCAGGGAGTTCTCAGGGCACGCTGGAGGCAGCGGCCGGAGGCTGGGTGCGTGAGAGCCGGGCGCGCTCGTGCGGGGAGAGGCGCCGTGCAGGCGCTGGGACCGGCACCCGCTCATCTGCTGAGGGGCGTCGCGCTCGCCGTGTGATGGGCCCCGGGCGACAGGCGACAGACTTCCCAGCGTCCCCTGAAGCCCACGCGGCAGCTGCAGGCCCCGAGCGGCAGCCGGGCTGGAGAAGGCGCGTGCCTGTCGTCCCTGAGCAGGCCGGGGCCATGGAGCAAACGCCGCTGCGTCTTCCGGGCCCCGTGTGCCCACGGTCCGGGGAAGCGCGGGCCGGCTGGGGAGAGGGCGCGCGCAGCAGCTGGCAGGGACCCGGGCTCCCGCACCGCTGCCAGGCGCAGACTCGGGCCGCGCACCTGCGTATGCGTGTGCACACGTGTGTATGCGTGTGTGCGCCACTGCGTGTGGGGGGCTGGCGTCTGACACGCAGGAGACACGTCCTGTCCTGTCTCAGGGAGCTCAGAAAGCTGCTCGCTTGTACCAGTGGCCAGACAGCCCCCCGCCGCGGGGCCAGCGAGGTCGATGCGGCGGGCCTCGTGCTTGCACATGGCGGTAGCGTCCAGCTTGTCTCCCGGGCAGTGGCTGTTGTGTGCAGGGCCGCGGAGGAGGACGCCCAAGTGTGGGGCAGGCAGGGCGGCGCGTGAGCCGAAGCTGCTGCCGGCTCGCTCTGCATCGCTCTCCCCCCGAGGATGCTGTGTCCCGGGCTCTGGGATCGAGGAACATTCCGGTTCTGATTTGACCCAGCAGGGAGGAGAGGGGGAAATCTGCGGGCAAATGGGCAGTGCTCCAGTTCTGTTTGTTTGTCCTCCCCAAGACTGGCTCCAGGTGGCTCTTGAAAGTGATAGCCAGGCCTGAGGGCTTTCATGGCTCCATCTGGGGGTCTCTGCGAACCCGTACAGGCAGAGACCGCCCCCACCCCCAACCCCCTCATCGGCCAGAACGCCTGGGTAGGCCCGGTGGGGAGGTGGGGCGGGCCAGGATGCAGAGTTTGGGGGGTGCTCTGCTCTCTGCCCGCTTTGTTTCTCCCTGAGCCTGCGAACTTGAGCGGGAGCCTCCTGTCCCCGGGGCGGCCGGTCCCCCTCATCGGCCCTGCCTGTCGCACCGGCAGCTGGAGCTGCAGATGCCCTGCCAGGGACACACAGGCCGTCTGGGGCCGCCCTGAGGGATTCAGAGGTGTCTGTGCCTCCCCTCTCCTCGCCGAGAGGCCGCGTGGTCTCTGGGGGTGCGAGTGTGGTAGACAGAACGCCGAGCAGGTGGCCCCAGAGCCTGCAGTCCTCAGGGGCTTCATCTTGAGAACACAGGCCTTCGGCGGCACAGACGCTGCTCGTGGGGCAGACGTTAGAGGCTGCATGAGCGAGCCTGCGAGTCGGGGTCACCGCACAGACGTTGAGGACAGCTGACCGCCTCGGCGCCGGGCTGTTCGCGGGGCTGCGGGGCCGGCGTGAGCTGCCTCGACGCCCTCCACAGCCGCCGGAGCCGGCGGGAAACGGTGAAGTGCCCGGTGTCCGCACGAGGTGTGCCGTGTCCGGGGGAAGCTGAAAATGAGCCAGGAGTTACTCCCCTCTGATTCTCAGCCACTTCGCCTCCCCCAAACCTGCTTGGGCCTTTCCTGGTGACCCCATCCCGCGTTCACGGCAGATACACTCTGCCCCCGTGCCGGGGGGGGCCCAGCGGAGCCCCCAAGAAACCAGCACAGGCCAGGAATGAGCCGCCTGCCTGTTCCCTGACGCAGAGAGAAGCCAGAGCAAAGAGGCGGCCGCCCCCACGCTGGCACGGGCTGCAGGCCACTTGTGCCGCGGGCAGGGCGGCCACGGAGCTGCTGGCTTGGGCGCTGTCCTGGCCAAGTTCCCCATGGGGCCTGTGCAACCCGGTTGCCTCACCTCTCTGCAGGATTTCACAGCGCGACCCCTCACCTGCTTCCGGTGCCTCCTGGGGCGGCAGAGTCTTGCCAGGGCCAGGCTGGCCCCGCCCGCGTCCGCCCCGTGGGCTGGCCTCAGTGCCGAGGCCTGGGGGCTGGGGGAGCGGGGAGCTGGCACCCGCCCTCCCTCCACGGGGAGCTGTGTGACCCAGGGGCGTACTGGTCCTCCCTGGAGAAGAACCCCGTTTATCAGCTGCTGTGTGTGAAGCAGACGCCCCCACTCCCCGAGCTTGCTGTCTGGAACCACCAGCCCAGCCCGCAACACCCCCCATTTGTTCCTCTTGCGGGAAGGATGGGGTTGGGGTGAGGCCAGGATGGGGGAGAGCGAGGGCTAGGGCGAGGTGGGGTTGCAGCCAGCAGCCTCACCACACGGAGCCAGGGCATGGCTTACCCAATGCTCCTGCCTTTGCTGCACGTTTGCGATCTTTCACAATAAAAGCTGAAAAACAGAATCCAAATTTGCACACAGCAGAAAATATGAACAATTCTGATTGGCTGCATTTAAAATAAAGCGGCACGCACAATTTAAAAAAGCGTGTGCGCATACATACTTATTCCTTTAAGAAAGGACCCTGGCAGGCAGGCACTGCTAGGAGAGGCCCCGTCGGCCGCCACTCCGAGCTGGAGCGACGGCGGCTCTGGTGACGCTCAGCCTTCGGGGCTTTCCCGGAGTGGACTCTCGTCCAGAGGGCCGGCAGCTTAACAGCCGTCCACGTGCAGCGCCCTCACTCGGGCCGGGCCGGGTGTCTGCCGGCTCTGGTCAGCGTCAGCCCACCGAGTCTGGCCTTCTGGGGAGCGCCCCAGAGCGCCCCAGACAGCTCCGGCAGGCAGCCCTGGCCGCGTCCCGCTCCGAGCCGGCGAGGGCCCCCTCCGGCCTGGGTGTGGTTGGGCCCTAGCAGGACCCAGACGGCTGCGGAGCAGAAAGGAGGCAGCGAGGAGGGAGGGTGCCTGGGAGGGGGGCGGCGCGCGGGTGTGCCTGGGCCTGGCCAGCCCCCTCCCTGCTGGCCACACAGGCACCCCGGAGCTGACCTGAGCGCAGGGCCGGGGCGTCAGCTCAGTGGCGCGCCTTTTACAGCTGAGCTGGAAAAGGGCTTTGGGCTTTGCCTGGCCGCTCAGGCTTTGGGGAGGCTCACAGGAGGGGTTCAGTTTCCTTGTGGCCCTTTTTCTCGAGACCCCGCACTCTGCTGCCTGCTGCCGGCGGGCTGAGGTCGTGGTCCCGCCGGGCGGCCATTCAAGGGCCCCTGCGCCCAGCACGCCGCAGGTCTGCACCTCTGCACCCCGCCACAGGGCCGGCCCGAGCCTGGCTCCCAGGCCCGGCAGGGGCGGGCGCAGTCCCTGCGGCCCGGGCTCCCAGGGTGGCCTGGAGGGTCAGCCGCCCCAGCCCTAGCTGCGCTTGTCCACCGGGTCGGGGGCCGGGAGACTGTGTCTGCCCTGACCCTCGTGCTGTGTGAGCAGTGTGGGGGCCTCTCGAGATTGGGGTGCAGTGAGAGGGCTCAGAAGCCTGCCCCGCCGGCCAGGAGCTCCTGGCTGCGCTTGAGCAGCTGCCTCCTTCCCTGAACCTGGCCCCAGCTGCGGGCACGGGAGCCGCCCCACAGAGATGCCGTCCAGGGCAGGGCCCGCCCCAGCCCGGCGTCCCTCTCTGTATGAGTGAGGCGGTGCCCGGCACCTCGACCCAGGGGTCTGGACCGAGGAGGACAGCTGGCCACCCGGGCAGGCGCCTTGGGCCAGGGCGAGGGGCGGCGGGGAGGGCCGGGGGCTGGGCGAGCTGGAGCCGGTGCCAGGCTCCGCCCGCCCTGACCATGGCTTGTCCCGCAGGTGGCCAGCATGTCGGTCAGCGTGCACGAGACCCGCAAGTCGCGGGGCAGCGCGGGCTCCATGAACATCACGCTCTTCCACAAGGCCTCGCACCCCGACTGCGTGCTGGCCCACCTGGACACGCTGCGCAGGCACCGCATGTTCACCGACGTGACGCTCTGGGCCGGCGGCCGCGCCTTCCCCTGCCACCGCGCCGTGCTGGCCGCCTCCAGCCGCTACTTCGAGGCCATGTTCAGCCACGGCCTGCGGGAGAGCCAGGACGACGCGGTCAGCTTCCAGGACAACCTGCACCCCGAGGTGCTGGAGCTGCTGCTGGACTTCGCCTACTCCTCCCGCGTCGCCATCCACGAGGAGAACGCGGAGTCGCTGCTGGAGGCCGGCGACATGCTGCAGTTCCACGACGTGCGTGACGCGGCCGCCGAGTTCCTGGAGAAGAGCCTGCTGCCGTCCAACTGCCTGGGCATGATGCTGCTGTCGGACGCGCACCAGTGCCGCCGGCTGTACGAGCTGTCCCGGCGCATGTGCCTGGCGCACTTCGAGACCGTGCGGCAGAGCGAGGACTTCAACAGCCTGTCCAAGGACACGCTGCTGGACCTGGTGTCCAGCGACGAGCTGGAGGCGGAGGACGAGCGGGTGGTCTTCGAGGCCATCCTGCAGTGGGTGAAGCACGACCTGGCCGGGCGGCAGGCCCACCTGCCCGAGCTGCTGCGCCGCGTGCGCCTGGCCCTGCTGCCGTCGGGCTGCCTGCGGGAGGCCGTGTCCCGCGAGGGCCCGCTGCTGGGCGGCGAGCGCACCAAGCCCATCCTGGACGAGGCCATGCTCTGCAAGGCCAGGATCCTGCAGAACGACGGGGTGGTCACCAGCCCCTGCGCCCGGCCGCGCAAGGCCGGCCACACGCTGCTCATCCTGGGCGGCCAGACCTTCATGTGCGACAAGATCTACCAGGTGGACCACCGGGCCAAGGAGATCATCCCCAAGGCGGACCTGCCCAGCCCGCGCAAGGAGTTCAGCGCCTCGGCCATCGGCTGCAAGGTGTACGTGACAGGCGGCCGCGGCTCTGAGAACGGCGTGTCCAAGGACGTGTGGGTGTACGACACGGTGCACGAGGGCTGGGCCAAGGCGGCGCCCATGCAGATCGCCCGCTTCGGCCACGGCTCGGCCGAGCTGGAGCACTGCCTGTACGTGGTCGGGGGCCACACGGCGCTGGCCGGCGTCTTCCCGGCCTCCCCGTCGGTGTCGCTGAAGCAGGTGGAGCGGTACGACCCCGGGGCCAACAAGTGGGCCCTGGTGGCCCCGCTGCGGGACGGCGTGAGCAACGCCGCCGTGGTGAGCGCCAGGCTGAAGCTCTTCGTCTTTGGCGGCACCAGCGTCCACCGCGGCATGGTGTCCAAGGTGCAGTGCTACGACCCAGCCGAGAACCGCTGGAGCATCCGGGCCGAGTGCCCGCAGCCCTGGCGCTACACCGGCGCGGCCGTGCTGGGCAGCCAGATCTTCATCATGGGCGGCGACACGGAGTTCACGGCCGCCTCGGCCTACCGCTTCGACTGCGAGGCCAACCAGTGGACACGCATCGGGGACATGACGGCCAAGCGCATGTCCTGCCACGCCCTGGCCGCGGGCAACAAGCTGTACGTGGTGGGCGGCTACTTCGGCACCCAGCGCTGTAAGACGCTGGACTGCTACGACCCCACCTCGGACACGTGGGAGTGCGTGACCACCGTGCCCTACGCGCTCATCCCCACCGCCTTCGTCAGCACCTGGAAGCACCTGCCCGCGTGAGGCCGCCGCGGTGAGCCCGCCTGCCCCGCCGCGTCGTCCAGGGCTGGGTGGGCCGGGCTGGCCCTGCTGCCCCTGCGCGGCGGCCCCCGCAGAGCTCGTGACCCCGCTGCCCGCGGCGCTTTGCCTGCGCGGAGGGGCCCAGGCGCCCGGTGCTGCGAACGGTGCTTGGGGGTCCGGGCGCCCCCTCCACAGGAGAGCCGCCTCCTGCCGACACCCCCAGCGAGAGCGGGTGCCAGCCCGTGTCTGACGCGGGGGGCGCCCGGGAGCCAGCCCGGCCTTCTCAGGGAGGGACCGGTGGGGGTCGGGAGGCAGCCCACATGGGCTTGGTTGGGCCCATCACACAGGCACCGCTGAGGGGCCCCCCACGGGTTACCCGGCTCCGGGGCACCAGACTCGGCCACACCTGTCCAGCAGGCACCTCCCAAGGGGCGGGGGGGGGGGGGCAAGGTCAGCCTCCACTGGGACCCACTGGCCTTTCCNGCCCCCCCCGGGGGGGGGGGGGGGGGGGGCAAGGTCAGCCTCCACTGGGACCCACTGGCCTTTCCTCCCGGAGCCCGGGCAGGCCACGCCCCAACGCCCCAGGCCAGGCAGGGCCTCCGAGTTGCCAGGTGTGCCCTGGTGGGTGGGTGGGTGGGTGGAGAGCCCAGGCCCTGCCCTTCGTGGGTGTGCCCAGGGGACCCCTGCCCGCTGCCGGCTGAGGGGGCCCTTCTCCAGGGGAGCTTCAGGACAAGTGAGGGGCCCTGGCCAGGCAGGGCTGGCCCAGGCTGCTGCCCCGTGTTCCACTCCTGCCCGCTGTTCTGGGGCCCTCTACGTGGACGGGCACAGGGCGTGCCGAGGAGAGAAGAGGCGCTGCTGGCACTGGGGGTGGGCCCAGGAGGGGCGGGGTGAGCCCTGGAGGGAAGGGGTGAGCCCTGGAGGGAAGGGGTGGGCCCGGGCGGGGCGGGTGGGCCGTGTCTCGTGGAGGCCTTGCGTCCTGGAGGGCCTCTGGCCGTGGGGTGGGGGGTGCCCCGAGTTCACCAGACCAGGTGACTGGAGTGGGGCGTGGATTTGTGGGCCCCAGGAAAGGCTGGTGACCAACAGCTCCTTGGCCAGCCTGGCCTGGAGACCAGCGTGTGTCCAGCTCCCAGCCCCTGTCCCGGGCACCCCCCCAAGCGGGCAGCACGTGTTGCAGCCCAGAATCGCAGGTGCCTCCCACACGGCGGGGGGCGGGACTGCCCCAGGGATGCGGCGTGGCCTGGGTTCCCGGCTCTGAGAACTGGGGTGGGGGAGGCCGCAGCTCTCTGGACACCGGGATGGCCACAGAGGAGGTGCTGCCCTCCACCCAGGAGGGGGCTCAGTGACCCACGCAGCCCAGAGGGGCCCGGCCACGTCCATGGACACCCGGCGGTCTGAGGCGTGGCCCGGCCCTTGGCCCTTCCCTTCGGGGGGGCAGGAGCCGGCCTGGGCTGGCAGGTCCATTTCCTCGCCCAGTGCTGTGCCGGGAACCTGGCCGCGCCCCACTGGGCCGCTCGCGTCTAAGCGGTGCCGCTGCCGGGTCGGGCCCAGCTGGGCCCCTCTGGCCTACAGCCAGGCCCCGGCCAACGCCCCCTGGTCGCACCTACCCCAAGGAAGCAACAATAAAAGTCCCTTTGACCTACCCTTGAAATTCACGCTCCCCTGGCTGCGGCTTCCCGAGCAAGCATCTGCTGCCGGTCTGGGGTGGCCGGGACAGCGGTCATGTGTGTGCCTCCTGCCCCGGCCACAGGGCCCTGGGCGGGGGCGCTGGAGGGCTCTGGACCGTGGAGGGGGAGTGGGCACTGCAGGTGGGGACGCCGGGCGCAGGGCCCCGCTCTGCTGGCCCTGCCTCGTCGCCTGCGCTCGGAGGGGTGTGCGTGACTCACCTTCTCTCTCTCTCGTATCCTCAGATGCGAGCTTCTCCCGCCCGTGGCTGCCGTCCTCCCGCCGCCCCGGCTGGCTCCAGGCCGCCAGGAGGCTCTGCTGGGCCCGGCCAGCGCCCAGGGGACCCGGAGTGCTCCATCCTGGAACTGCGGCCAAAGCTGTCCGGCTTCAGATGCGAGAGGAGCCACCGCGGCTGCGTGCCCCAGGCCTCTGGACGTGCGGCTTTGCAGGGAGGCCCCCGAGGGGCGTGGACCGACTGGGACCCCACGGCCTGGAGAGAAGGACCCTGTGCACAGCTTGGGGTGGCCTGGCCCAGGCGTCCTGCATCTGGCCGGCCCCCCGTGGGGTTGCACTGTCACCCCAGGATGCTGCGGGGCGGTGGGGCTGGCAGGACGAGGGGCGATGCTGAGATGGACGCTTCGGGGGCCGGGAGCCCCAAGTGTACCTGCAGGCGTGAGGCGCTCCCGGCACCCACACCCCCCAAGGTTAGAGAGGAATGCGGGCCCCACTCAGCCGACAGCCCGGTGTGTGGCCCGGGGCAGGAGCCCTCGGCAGGGCCCGTGAGCGCCTGCTGGGAGCGCTACCAGCTGGAAAAAGCCCGAAGCCGGAGGGGCCTTTCTAGGTGTCCCCGCGCCCCGGGCCCGCCTGTCTTGGAGAGGCCCGGGCCAGCTCCGGCCCTGCAGGTGGCGGCAGGACGAGCACCCCAACAGCACAAGGGCCCGCGTGCGCCCGCCCCGCGCCGCGTCTGTCTCCCACTTAATAAAAGGCGTCGAGAACACGCGCTGTGCTCGCGCGCCGGACCAGTCGTGGGCAGGCGCGTCTTGGGCCGTGGCCGGCGGGCTGGACCCCACCCCAGCGCCGGGCCTGCCCTCAGGGCGGGGAGCCCGCTGGCCCCGGGAGCTGGCCGAGAAGCCCGGAGCGGCTCTGCAGCGCCCTGCCCGCCCCTCCGAGCGTCTCCACGCCACGTGCGCAGGCGCCCCAGGGAGGCTCCGCCCCGCCGCTGGCCCCTGAGGGCTGTGGGCTGGCCGGGGGGCCTCTGGGCTGACCAGCGCCTGGCCGGCAGCCTCCCGCAGCAGACGCCCCTCGGCACCGCCCTGCGCCAGGTCCAGCCCAGCCGCCTTCGGCCCCAGCGCCCTGACAAGACTTGGACACGCTGGCGGCCGGCGGTGGCCTGGGACGCTGCGGTGGAGACAGCCAGAGGGTGAGTGGGGCCGCGAGCTTCTTCCTGCTGCCCAGCGTGGGCCTCAGGGCGGCCAGAACCCAGCCGCTGCCCGCTGCCCGCGGCTCGGCTCCAGGCCCCCGAGGGCCACCCGGGCCCTGCCGACCCTCCTGCTCCCAGCGGGGCGCGGCGAGCCCTGGGGCCTGGCCCAGAAGTGGGGCGTACCTTCTGCGCGCTCCACAGGAGCTGGGGGAGGCGGGTGTTGAGGACACGCTGCTTCTCATCTGTCCTGGGAGCGGTACACGGACCGGCCGCCGGGAGCCGGGAACAGGGCCTGCGGGGCGCTGGCCTGGTCCGCTGCCCCTGCCGCGGGACACGGGGGCTGGCTAAGCCTGCGGCCGGGTGCACGTGAGGTTGGCATAGCAGCCGCTGGCCAGGCTGAGCCTGAGGGGCTTCCGCCAGGGCGAGGCCAGGGTCCCGGTGACCTGGGGGGCAAGGAGGCGTGGGGCTTTCGTGGATTGTGGACCAAGCACGGCGTCCTGTGAGCTGCCCTCCGGGTCTCCCTGCACCCGAAGGGCCCTCGACCCAAACCGTCCACCCGGCACGGCCCCTCCCCTGCGTGGGAGGAGCCGTGTCCGCGGCCTCTTCCACGAGGCGGCTTGGACAGAGCTGCGGTCCTTCTGGGGCGTCGCTGGGTCGGCGTTTGCGGCAGTGGACTCTTCCATACTCCGTGTGTCCCCACCCCGACCCCAGGCACCCCACTGACCTCAGCAGGTGGACCCCCGGCGTGGCTCCGTGGTGTCCTGCCCACCCCTCCCCAGCAGAACCCAGAGCCCCCCAGCCTCCTGGCCCGGCAGGCTAGCTCTGCACCTCTGCCCTCCTGGCGGGCTCGTGGCCATCTGGGGGCGCCGCCCCACCGGCACCTGGGGACTGGGCTTGGTGCTGCCTCGGGAGCCTCAGGGAGGCCGGTGGGCACCCCTCCCACTGCCAGGCCATGGGCGCCGGCGGCTGCGCAGGAGAGGCCGGCAGCCCGGCCCGGGGCGGCTGTGCTGGTAGCTGTGTATTTGAAGGACGTTCCTGCTTGGGCTGGCTTTTGTCCTACTCGCTGGGAGTTGCTGCGCTGTTTTCTAACAGGCACACTACCTTGACGTGGGTGTGAGCGGGTGTTGCAGGATGCTCTGCTCATTACTCGCGGAAGTAAAGACTTGGAGAGTCCCCGAGTCCCCAGTGATGATTTATCCAGTGGAGTATTTAGCAGCCAAAGTTCACTTGCAGAATATGAAGTGACGTCAGGAGGATGCAAATGTCTTTCTAGGACGTGGCCTTAGTTTTGCTGGGACATGTGAACACATTGGGGAATCTTGATGAAACGTGAACGGACGGCTTTGGGATCGCAAGTATTTCTTTCCCGTGTATTCTCTAGGGAACGGGCAGTGAAGCAGTATTAGTGACCCCACGGCCACACGCAGGTTCACACTGCCCTTGCGGGGCGCTGGTCGCGTCAGGCCGGCAGTGACGGCCGGTGGGCAGGCCTGTCAGCCAGAGGCGGCGGCGGAATTGGGGCTTCCAAGGCTTGGGCCGCTTGGACTGGGCCTGTCTTCTCTGACCCCGCCTTCCGTGGCTCTGGAGGCCCTTGGGGCTCCCTCCAGTCCCATCCCTCTTGGGCTGGACCTGCCCCTTGTTTACCCTGCTCTGCCCGGCAGCGTCCAGTGGGACCCCGGGCCCCGAGGGGGCCGTCCTCCGTCCAGCGGGAGCCCTGGTGTGGTGTGCTGGCTCCAGCGGGGCCCCGCTGCGGGCAGAGCTGCCCCGGGGGTGAGCCTGGGGTCGTCTGCCTGGGATTTTGCCCCCGCTGCAGGCAGAAGCCTCTTGGGCCCTTAAAAGGTCCATGCCGGGGCCCCACCAAGGTTCTGGCGGGACCCGCCGTGGCGTGGCCAGTCCGGAGCCCTCCGGGGGTCCAGTGTGCGGAGGCCAGGCAGGGACAGGCGGCTGGTCACCCCGAGCCACTTGGCCTTGGAGGTTGGGCCTCCTGATCCCGCAGAAGCCCCTGGAGCCCACGCCTCGCTGCAGACCAGCGGCCGCCCCCCGGAGAAGCAGCTGCAGACCCCGGGCGGGCCGGAGACTGGCCTCCGCTGCGGAGCCTGCCCTCCCCTGCTCTGGGGTGACCCTGGGCCCCAGCTTTCAGTTTGCAGGAAACACTGCAGGGCTAAAAATGCAGATTCGCTAGCTGCTTCCCTGGAGACGCTGTGGCGTGCAACTGGCCTTGGGCCGGGAGCTAGTTTTTCTGAGCTCGGGTTCACGAGCCCTGCGGGCCTCCTCAGGCCAGCAGCACCTGGGCTTACGGCCAGCCCCCGCCGGTCACCTCCACCTGGTTCGTGGTTTCTGCACACGGCCGCAGCGCTCTGGGGCTCTTCTCTGCCGTTGTGGTCTTTTGGGTAGATATCCAGAAGTGGGGTGAAGGGACTACATGGAATTCCTGGTTTTAGGCTTTCGGGGCTTCCCCGCGACGTCCCCGCCCGGTGCCAGAGTTCCCGTCTGGCCCCGCGCCTCCTGCTGCCGATGTTTGGAGGCTGCGGGCCGCCGTGTGGCCCTGGGATCGGCTGGTCGCGGAGAGCGCGCGCCCCGGGCCGCGCCGGGGTTCTGGGGGATGCTCCACCATTAGGCGCTCGGGCGTCCTCGCGGCTCAGTTGCTCCACCCCGTCATGGAGTTGAGCCCCGCAGCCGTCGGGGTCGGGCACCCCGCTCGGTTCCTTCCGGTATTTTATGATTTCAGGCCGGGGGTGCCGCGCTCGAGCTTCTCTGGCGCGTGGTGCCCCAGCTTCCGCGTCCGCTTCCGCGATGCCCGCTCCTGGGCGCGACCCGGCTCCTCTGCGCCCCCGCGTCGGGCTGTCCCGTGGCGCGAGGGTGAGGCCACCCTTTATTCTCAGGACCATTTCTACTTATTGGGGACGTCTGTAGTTCCAAATCCACTGTGGTTTTGGCTGTTTTCGACCACCGCACGCATCGGGGTCTGGTGGGAAGTGCCCGGCTGCTGTCGCGACCCGCCGGCCACGTTCTCTCGCGGCCTCCCGCTTCTCCGCCCCTCTGCTCTCCTCAGCCCCTTCCTGCAGAGTGGGAAGAGAGGCCCGCAGTCTCGTGAGTGCTGTGGGCGCGGTGTCACCCCAACCTGTAGACGCGAGGTGGACGCTCAGAGGCTGGCAGGTTGGCCGAGCACTCACAGGACTGGAGAGAAGTCTGGACCCCGCCCCGAGGGCCAGCGTGGCCTCGCCCTTTGGCTGCAGACCTGCGGGGGTGCCACAGCTCCGGAGGAGCGAAGCGCAGCGGCCCCCAGGCCCAGTGGGGCACCCTCCCCGCCGCCCGCCTGCAGTGGTGTCCCAGGGGCTCAGGCCCCGGGAGGCAGCCGATCATGCGTCCTGCTAAGGGGGGGCCTGTGCGAGCGAGGGGAGGGGCCGCCAGCTCCTTCCAGGGGCAGGGCCGGGGCTGTGGCGTGGGAAGCAGGCTTGGAGCAGGCCCTGGGCTCCGTGGCTCCAGGGAGCTGCAGGCAGAGGTGTCCGGAGCTGTTGGGGAAGCTTCCTCGGGGAAGTGGCCATGCAGAGGGGCCTGGGGTGGCACAGGCAAGACCCCCGTCTGCCCACTCCGAAGCCTTGCAAGGGAGGCAGTGGCTTTCCCGACACCCTGGCTGTAGAGTCCGGCGGCTGCGGAGGGGCTGGCTCCTGCTGGAAGCAGGGAGGTGCCTGAGAAGCATCCACCCTCCAAGGGGAGGAGCAGAGAGGGGGAGGAAAGAGGTGGCTCTCAGCTGGGGCCTCAACAGGGCATTTGAAGTCCCTCCCCTCCTGCCACTGGGTCACAAAGGTGCCTGGGGACAGCCTGGGGCTGCTTAACACGGGGGCAGCTATTACCCCATGAGACTACAGGTCCCGGGACACCTGGGGCCCTGGGTACAGAGGTGGGGGTCGGGAGCACTGCGCCTTATGCCCCCCAGTCCTGGCCACACACCAGCTCCTCCCCAGTCCTGACCTTGCTCCCCTTGCAACAACTAGGGCCGCATGGGGAGCAGGGTCTTCTGAGGGGGTGGCCTTCTGAGGAAAGACTCCGACGGACCACGCTGGGGAAGGTGGTGGGGAGGCCCATCTGTGAGGAGGGTGACGGGGTCTGCAGAGGTCGCCCCTCTCTCCTTCCCTTGTGAGCCTTCCCTGCATGGGGCTGTCTCTGGCCGCCCGCCCCCTCGGCCCAGGCTGCTGGGACCCCGTGTCCCCCGCCCCTCTCTGACTGGACAGGCGGAGGGAAGAATGGACGCTTCTTGTCTTTCCTGGTGGAGGCTCAGCTGCAGTGGAAGCGGGGGTGGGGAGGGAGGCAGGGGGAGAGGGGCCCCCAGACCAGGCAGGAGGGAAGGCGGCACTGAACCTCAGGAGAGCCAGGGTCTCCAGCCCGCCGGTCAGGGCACGAAGGGCTTCAGAGACCTGCGCACGGCAGGGGCCCCTCTCAGCCCCCACCTCCCCTGCCCCTACAGCCCCTGGACCCTGCGGAGCACAGGGTCCAGCGGGCAGCTGGAGTCCGATGGGCATCCTGGGGTTGGGGCCCAGGCCACCCCGAGCAACAAGCAATGGCGTTGTCCTTCCCGAATGTCCTGGGAACAGTGGGGACCCTGGGTGTGAACTGTGACCCCTGGACGCGCCTCCCTGCTTCCTGCCCCCAAAGCCAGAGCAGCCTGGGGGAGAGGCCCTTCCTTTGAGCGGGGCTCTGGGCCCCAGGGACACGAACAGGCGGCACCCGTCCAGACTTTAAAGGATGTTTATTCTTCGTGGGGGCGACGGCAACTTTACAGGCGGCGGAAGCAGGTGTAACTAGAGGAAGATAAATAAAATACAAAGCCAGCATGTCGCATGTTGTGGGAAAATCCCAAACGAACAAAATCTTTAAAATTGCTTTATAATACATAATTACAAATTAATATACAGCGTGGGGGTCAGCCCCTTCCACAGAACTCAGCTCGGACGCGTCTGCGCAGCACTTGGGCACCACGCAGCAGAGGTACGACTGCCTGCTCCCGCCGCGCCCGGCAGGGCTGGAGGCCGGCGGCCCGCGTGGGCCCGCGTAGGCGTGGGCAGCGGGGCCTGCACCTCCGCGAGCCGGGCCGTTGCTCCAGGCCTGTCGCCGCGGGGGCCGCTCAAACGCGCGGCAAGCAGCTTTTGTTTCCCTTCCTGTTTTTTGGTTTCCTTTGAGGTGGCGGCCCTGGAACCCCTTCTCTTTCCAGGCTGGTCAGTGGGCACCGTGCCAGAGCGCTGGCCAGTGGGGGCGGGCCCCAGGCTGAGCAGGGCGGGCCAAGGGCCCACAACTGCCCGCTCCCAGCACTGCCCCCACTCCTGCCGGTCCCTGCGGTCCCCCGCCCCGGGCCGAGGCCAGTGTGCCCCGGGGGCCGGCGTGAGCAGGAGCACCTGACACAAGCCCCGCGGGTGCAGGGCTGGCCTGAGGACTCCTGTTCCAGGCCTTCCGACGCCCGACAGGCAACGGCTGCCGGGCAGGGGCTCCGGGTAGTGGTGTTGCCCTGAGACCTGACGAGGGCAGCACGGGCCTGTCTGGACAAGCCTTCACGAGATGCCCCTCCCCCTGGCCCACTCTCCCCGGGGGAGGAGGGAATGCTGGCGGGGACCGCTGAGGCCACCTGCGCGTTCCCAGCTCTCAGCTCGGCAGCAGCAGCTGACTGTCCCTGGAGAGGCGCCAGCCACTGAGTCCTTAAAGTGCACGCCACCCAGCGGATGACGACTGAGATGACGGACGTGCGAAGATGCAGCCCCCTCCCGGGAGTCCGCTCTGCTGGAAGCCGAGGGAGGACACAGCGCAGTGCCCAGCTGTGCCCGACACGAGCCAGGCCCCGGCCTTCTTCAGCGTGATGCCGCCGCTCACCCAGAGGTGAGCTGCAGTTGCCCCGAGGCCGCCCCTTCCCAACAGCAGAGGCGGCCCGGAGACCTCCCCTGGGCACCGGGACGAACCTGACCCCCTCGGTCTGAGCCTGAACTTGACCAGTGTGCTAAGGGAGGGGAGTGTAGGTTTGCAGCAGTGGCCCAAACCAGCCGAAGCCACTTCAGCCTGCGGGCTCTGCACGCTCAGGGCGGTTGCAGGCGGGCGCTGGAACAAGCGCAGGGCAGCCACGGCCCCGGGCAGCCACGAGTCTTGGTCAGTGGGGAATCAGCTGCTTTTGTCGCCAGAGCCATTTCTGAGGGGTAAGAAATGCCCGACGAGGACGCAGCTGTCCCCGGAGGAGAGTGAGGTGCGGTGGGACAGGAGGAACTGTCTCCCCAGCCCTTGCGGCACCAAGCAGGCAGGTACAACCGTTGGGCCGGTAAGTCGGCCTTGCACACACACACAAACACGCACACGCACACACACACACGCACACCACAATAAATAAAACAGTTAAGCTCACAACTTTAAACAAGAGCGCTTTCAAATAACTAAAGATAAACCTCTCCACCTGCAAGGCCAGCTCGCAGTTCCTCACAAGCACCAAGTTAGAGCTTCTTTGTATGTTTTGTAAAAAATATGTCCAAGACCCATGCTCGTGAAGGTTTTGAAGGCCACGTTCCAAGTACAGAGCGTCCCGGGGTGGGAGCCACGGCGGGCTCGCAGGGTGGGGCTGCTCTGGGGCTGTCTGCCCCAGAGACACCTGCTCGGGACAGGTGGGAGAAGGGCAGACAGCAAGACCAGGCCGCACGCCAGTGCCATGGGCTGGGGCGCGAGTCAGAACAGACCTCTCGGGATGTTTTAGGGGCGCCCCCTTTGCCGAGGCCCCTGACAGAAGAGCATGGCCGGGCCCTGCTGGTGTGGTCTCTGCACCTTCCTGCCTCCAGGCCAGCCCTGAGGGCGCAGAATGGCCAGTGATGGCCAGAAAGTGTCAGGCTGCAGCGCGTGGCCTCCGTGTGTGTGCAGAGCCCTGGGGACGCAGCTTGGAGAGCCGGTGGTGTTCTCAGGTCTTCTGGTGAAAGCATCGGCCTGAAAGAGCCTCCTCAGAGTGCCCAGTCATGGGCGTCCTTTCTAAGAAGAGAAACGCAGTGGGGGAGGGGGCAGTTGCCGAAGGGGCCACCAGGGAGCCCCGGGCTGAGCCTCTGGGCAGTGCCAAGCAGGCCGAGGCCAGCGGTGTCACGCCAACGGCCCGCGGACTGGCCGGGAAGACGCTGTCCGCAGGGACTCCTGGGCCATCCCCAGCAGGGTTGGCTGCCACCACGAGTGTGCGAGGTGCCCACCCCAGCTGC
Source organism: Galemys pyrenaicus (assembly GCA_019455555.1). Classification (NCBI taxonomy): domain Eukaryota; kingdom Metazoa; phylum Chordata; class Mammalia; order Eulipotyphla; family Talpidae; genus Galemys; species Galemys pyrenaicus. Next base: position 7,699,675 of record JAGFMF010011680.1, on the reverse strand, counting down.
TGCCCCAGCAGACATGCAAGACTGTCCCTCCGGTCCAGGCACTGGGCAGTGTGGGCGCCCGAGCTGAGGTGGCACTGGCGGCTGCCTCCTGGGGGCGTCAGCAGAAGATCTCCTCACCCTCTGCGGGTCCTTCTGCCAGGGGGCCGTCTGCAGAGGGGCCACAAGGGGGCGTCAGCCGAGCGCATGCCTCGTCTCCGAGCCACGCCCTCCCAGCACCCCCGCGTGGGGCCGCTGGGCACCCACCCCCACACCACGGCCCCGCTGCTGAGCGAGACGGCCAGGCCTGGCCGCGGTCACCACTGCCCCGGCGTCGTAAGACGACGCGTGCTCTCCCCTCCCGCCGCTGGACTGCGGGCCGGGTGGGCTCCGCCGCCGGCCCAGGTGGGGCTCACGGTGGAAGCTCGCCGGGCCACTCACCGCCAGACTGAGCGCGGCCGCCCTTGCTCTTCTTCTTCTTCTCCTTCTTCTCCTTGGGCTTGGCTAAGCCGAAGAGGCGGGTGGAGGCGGAGGCCGGGGCTGGGACCGGGGCCTGGGTCTCTGGCGCCCTGCTGGCCTGGGTGGCAGCGCTCAGTATGTGAAAAGGCCCCTTGTCTTTGTGTGTCCGAGAGAGACTGTTCCTTTTTGGGGACACCGAGAGTTCCGAGTCCAGTGAGCCCGACTTGGCGACTGCAGGTGCAGAGGCGGCGCACTCCTCAGGGTTGGGGAGGAAGGACGGGATCCTCAGCAGCTTGCTGTGCGGGTGGGCAGCCTGCAGGTGGGAGAAGGGCTGGCTCAGCGCGGGCATCACCCCTGCCTGGGCCAGGCAGCTCGGGGGCCCTTGGGGAGCCAGGGGCTGCTCATGTGAGTCCGCAGAGGCGGATCAGCCCTCAGGACCAAGCTGGGAGCCTGCTTGATGGGGCCGGCGGGCGCTGAGCCGATACCAAGCTCTGTGTGAAAGGCAGGAAGATGAGGACGCAGGCTCGCCCGAGAGCCAGAGCACGAGCCGAGCGGAGCGCACCTGCCCAGTACACAGCTCCCCAAGGGCGCCCAGCGCCCCCCACCCCGTCCCAGCTTCATTTCCTTCGGTTGCCCAAGGTCGACCAGAGGAGCGGCACCAGGATGGGCGGCTGCGCCCGGGCATTCGGCCCACAGAGGGGTCCTGCTGCGGGTGGCCCCTGAAGGCCGGGGCTCACACCGGCACCGGACGGAGCAGCAGCACGGAGCGCAGCTACCCGCGCAGGGTCACGCCTGTCCCGCGAGGGCGCTGCTGCCAGGCTGTCCCCTCCCTGACCCACACCCCCGCTCGCTCTGCCTGGAGCGAGGCCCCTGGCGGAATCCCGGAGGGCTCTGGGTGGAGGCTCTGGAGAGCCTGTGGGGCACCTTCCCAGCCCAGGACCTCCCTCCCTGCAGCCCGCTGGGCGCAACAGGGAGGGACGCCCTCGCTCCCCTAGAGCATGGGCTCCCCAGGACTGGCCCGAAGGCGCTGGTGGGCGCCCCGGCAGGCAGGCCGTGCCGCACCTGGCCGAGCCGCTCTGTGTCGCGCTGCAGCTGCTCCTGCTCGCGCTCCAGCTGTTTCTGCGCAGTGCGCAGGCGCTCCAGCTCGCCCTGGTAGGCGGCCTTGCGCTGCTGCAGCTCCTCGCGTTCGCGCTCCAGCTCCTGCAGGCCCCGCTGCGCCTCTGCCTCGCGCTGTGCCAGCCGCGCCTCGCGCTCCTGCAGCGCCCTCTCGCGGGCGTCCCAGTCGCGCTCTCGCCGCCGCTGCTCCTCCAGGTGCTGCGCCCGCTGCCGCTGCAGGTTGGCCAGGTCCTGGCGCTGCTTCTCCAGGCTGCGCTGCTTCTCCTGCTCGATCAGCGAGCTGGGCCGCGCTGAGCTCCGCGCCAGCGCCCGCTCCGCCAGTAGCAGCTTCTGGTCCTCGATGCAGCTGTCCTGCTGCAGCACCACGCCCTGGGCACGAGGGGCAGGACCTCAGGCCCGGGGACCCCGCCCCTCCAGGCTGCTATGAACGAACCCGCCTGACCCCGGGGCTGCCCATGCACGCGGGTGCAGGAACGCTGGCTGCTGGCTAAACAGGGTTGCGGCTTTAGTTTCCTGCCCCCATGTCCCCCCCACTCCCCACCAGGGTGTGTACGCTTGACAGGTGGAGGAGGATGGGAATGGGTCTGGCTGGATCTTCTGGAAAGGAAACGAGCAGACTCTGGCTATTCCCAGGAAGCTCTAAATAGAAGCAGCTGGGGAGGGCCACCCAGGCCCACGGGACCAGCTCTTGATGGAAAGGGGATCTTGGGGCTAGAGGTTCGCTGGGTTCTCCCCAAACCTTTCTTGTAGCAGAGCCCATGCCCTCTAGACTGGGGCCCCACACCCCAGAAGCAGCTGCAAACCTTCAGCTTAAGTCCAAACATTCCGAGGGGCCAAGGAGGAAAGGTGCATACCTGCAAAGAGCTGAGCAGTCCGTGCAGACGGATGACGCTCTGGACCACCTGTGCAAAGGGAACAGGATGGAACCGTCACCAGGGGACGCAGAGCCCAGCCCAAGAAGCCTTCCTCACCCAGCACGGCATGTGCACGAGCATGCTCCAAGAGAAGGCACCGAAGAGCAGAGCAGCCAGGGAGAACCAGAACCCGGCCAAAGAACAGCGCGGCTGCAGCACACGGCCCCGACAGAATGGACTGATGCCGAGGGACTTGAGCTGGCGCCGAGGCAGTGCACGTGACAGCAGTCAGCCAGCCAAGAGCCAGCTCGGGGAGCACGTCTGGTCAGCCAGGGGGAGGAACAGGCATGAGCTGTCCTGAAAGAACTGGACCGCCTCTGGAGAGAGAGCTGGGAGCCTGGCTCACTTCAGCCTCCCAACGGAATACAGGTTACACGTAAGACACGAACCGCGAAGGACCTCTGAGGCAGCAAGAATGTTCTCTGATTCCAAAACAGATTTTCCCAAGACAGGAACAATGAAGTATCCACAAATTTCCAGCTATCACTCTGTCCAAAATTAAGACTAGAGAGGCAGTCAAACGAAGAGACTCTTGCAAAGGCTCTCACAGCTCGGGAAGCGCACACGCCTGCTGGGGAGCAGGCCAGGAGCACACACTGAAAACGACACCCCCTCATGAGGGCTCAAGGGAAAGGCACAAGCAGGACCACTGCACTCAGCAGAGCAGCGAAAAAGAGCCGCTACAAAGTGCGCCCAGTGCCGGTGGAAGAGGTGGAGGGCGGCAGGGCGAGGCCCAGCACACCCCAGCCAGGGAAGCAACCAGAAATCTGCGCGGGGGCTGGGTGGACGCAGGTGTCCGCGGCTGACCAGGGGAAGCGCTGACCCCGGCAAGAGCACCAACCCCTGCGCTCGAGGGGAGGGCGGCTCGGCACCAGGCCCTGGGACGGCGGCCTGCACGGTGGGCGGGAAGGGCAGGGAGGCCCAGGTGCAGGCCGCTCGGTCGTGGGGTGCACGGCTGGACAGCGGCAGCTCTTCCGCAAGGGCGGGGCTTCGTTCCCCAGCCTTTCCTCTCCTTACACTGCCGGACACTCTCAAGCCTCACGTACTCCTTGATGACACCGACGCCACCCCCCAGGCTGAGCTCTCACAGCGCTCCTCCCTCTTCACGTCAGCCTCCTCTTGTCCGGAGTGCGCGGGCTGGTCAGCGCCTGCTCCCTGGCCCGCCTGGCCTGGGGGCAGCGGTCTGGGAGAGCAGGCCTATTTCCTCTAGGGGTGAGCACCCCGGTGGGGAGCCCTGGGAGGCCACACCGTTCAAGTTCCAGGCGTCAGAGGGGACAGGATAAGTCGCTGTGTCACAGCGAGAGGAAACGGAGGAGGGAGGGGGCCAGAGAGAAAAGCGTGGGCTCGCCGGGCAGGGGCCCCGGAGCTGCCTGTGGGAGGCACCCGGTCAGTCTGGTGTGTCAGGGTCTGCCGCCAGGCCAGCTCAGCAAGCAAGGTTGCCTGCCGCCCCTGAGGTGATGTCCAGGGAAAGGGCCATGAGGGCGATGACCACTGCCCAGGGAGCAGACCAGAGAAGCGGCCCACCGCTGCCAGCAAGGCAAGAGCACACACCCTCGCCTGGCAGCTGGACCAGAGCCTTGGAAACCGCTCACGACGTCCTTACCTCGCTGTTCCTCTTATGCGTGAACACCAGGTTCGCGTTCCCACCCTGCAAGACAAGAGACGTGTGTTGGGACGAGCTCCCCGAGGTGAAGCCCGCCTCCAGCGAGGGCCGAGTTCGGCTGTGGCTTCTTGCCCNCCCCCCCCCCCCCCCCCCCAGTCCCTCACTGCGCGTGATGGCGACAGTCGCTGCCTGTCATGGTCAGGCTGGTCGGGGCCTTCCTGGCAGGGCGAGCTCAGCATCCCGGCCGGAGGGCCCAAGCAGGCAGCACAGAGGAGCCCGACCTGCACTCTTGCTTAAAAACGTGCTTTGTTCTTAAAGCGGTAAATGAAAAAGCCAGGCACCCAAAACGGGATTGGAGTGGACCAATTTCAAAGCTAATTGAGAGGGAAGAATTAGGCCTCAGCCACTGTGTGGCAGAAATATGTACCTTTTTTTTTTTTTAAAGATTTATTTATGTATGCATACAAGCACTGGGGTACAGGCCAGAGGTATGGAGGGGTGAGAGGATTCACCACAGAAAGCAGGGAGCAGAACAGGCAGATCAACGGAAGTACACTGCTGAGGGGAGCAGCGGGCACAGCAGGAGAGGTCTGC
>JAGFMF010011680.1:7681815-7694893 GCA_019455555.1 Galemys pyrenaicus | reverse complement strand
TGCTGCGCCATGTGGGTCCCCTCCCTGGCTGGCAGCAGGGATCGAACTCGTGCTGCAGTGGCTGCGGTTTGCTTCATGGTGCGTTGCTTAACCCACTGCACCACCAGGGAGGCCCAGAAATACGTACCTTTTTCAGACCACTGTCCGACTCTGTTCTCCTAAGATCTTGGCCGTCATCCCCATCTTCCTTCTCCCCTCCTAAACAAACCCAAAGAAAACATGTTCGAGGAGTTAAGGAACACAGCAGAGAAAAGAACACGAGGCACAGCCGGCACTGGCTGGAGCAGCGCCCCGGCGCTCACCTTTCGACGCGCTCATCTGGTGGCTGTCGAATCCCCCGAAGGTCTCTGCTCTTCGTGGCAGAGAGACGGGGCCGACCGTGCCCTCCTGCTCCCCGGGGCTGCTGACTGCCGGCCCCAGGCTCCCCAGGCTGCCACTCAGCAAGCCGAGCAGGCTCTCCACTGGAAGAGAGCAGACGCGCCGCCTGAGCCCTCAGCCCTGTGGCAGGGCGGGCACGGGACATGCGTGTGCAGAGACAGGCCCAGAGCGCGACCCGGGACGTGCTCAGCTGGGTCTGCTCTAAGGGGTCCAGACGTGGCCCTCCAGCCCCACTGCACGTGGTCCAGGAGACGTCGGGGCGCAGAGGCAGCGCGGTCTCCCGGAGGAGCACGGCTGCCGCGTCAGGCTGGAGCAGCAGGGCCCCAGCACGGGGAAGAGGGCCAGCTGACCAACTCACAGGTCTGCCCTGAGGGAGCACGGCTGGAGCAGGCCGGCACCTGCACTCTCGAATCTGACCGGCTTGGGTTCTCTCCTGAAGGCTGGCCACAGAAGGACCGTGTGCTCAGGGTAAGAACCTGGGCTGGGGCGAGAGACGAAGGAGGAAGAGGATGGAGTTTCATGGGACAAGACTCACAGCCAAAGCTCAAAACCCCTGACGTGACGACCATGCGTCTTGCCCTGAACGCCTGAGATTTGCTGGACATAAACACGAACACCATGAAAACATCGAAATCAAAGTGGAGGGAGAGCAAGCGAAAAAGCGGGAGCCGTTTCCCTACGGACAGTCCACCAGAAGAGGGGCCCACCAGAGTCGTTCAGACCACCAGGCCGCCCGAAGCCTGCGTCGGGAGAGGCAGACGCAGCCAAGGGAAGGGAAGCGTGCGGGGTGCAGAAACGGGAGCACTTGGAGGTAGCAGCAGGCACAGCACTGCTGACCAGGGGCGTCAGTCAGAATAACCACACCACAGCACGCTGAGTAAACGGACGTGAGTCCAAGTCCTCTGGGCTCCCAGACCAAGAACATGTGGGAAAATAAAATTATGAACAGACTCTGACAGCAAAGCTCTTATTTAAAAAAAAAAAAAAAAAAAAAAACACCCAGGGGAAGAAAATGTGAACCAACAGACTTGCAAATTAAAATTAGTATCACGAATCACCACCAGTAAGCAGGGACTCAGGGTCTGCTATCCCCTAGGGCCTCTCCTGAGACCCCCCACTAGAAACATGCTTCAGACACCCAGGTTCCAGAGGAGCCCGACATTAGAGCTGGGTGAGAGGAAGCAAGAGTGCAGACCTGGGCGCACACCCTCCCGGGGGCTGTGTCCACAGTGCGGCCGCCACAGGACGGGCAGTGGGAGGGTTATGGGGAGAGCAGCGGCACTCCGCGCCCTGAGGCAGGAGAGTCCGGAAAGTCAGCCTATACCAGAGCCTTGGGAACAGGAACGCCTCAGACGGCAGAAGGGAGACCAGATGCTCCCTGGCAGACGGAGGTGTCTGGGCTTTGCCTGACGAACAGCACAGCAGTGAGGTAACGCCCATCGAATACAGCTGCCATCATGAGCCAACACCATTACAAAGTACTGGCCACCCTGAGGATGACCATAAATGGCCCACAGTCTTGGAAACGGTGAACAGGTGGGAACACGGCACGCGTGAACCCTGCTATCTCGCTGTTCTGTGATGCCGCTGGAGAAAGGAAACCAGGTATCCCGGGGGCGGCCGCGGGGGTCAAGCCCGGGTAGCTGAGTCCAGCCGCGAGCAGGAGGGACAGAGGCACGGATCAGGACTGCCGTGAGAAACCCTGGGGCCACGAGGCTCGGCTGCCGCAAAGTGGAGCCGAGTGCGAAGGGAGACTGCCGAGAAGGCCTCCTGGGAGGGATGTGCCGAATGCGCGCAGCGCCGAAGTGGGGTCTCAGAACAGGTGCTTGACCGTAAAACCCACACGCCCAAGGGGTCCCCCCGAAAGCCACAGGCCCTGCCCCGTGGGGTTTGGTTTTCACAGCAGGAAGGAGAGCTGGTAGGCGAGAGCGGCACGGCGGCGGCGCTGAGCCCTTACCCTCGTTCACTGCACTCCGCATCAAGGAGCCCCCTTTGAGCGCCTCCTCGGCGCTGGAGCGGAAGAGCACGCGCGGGCTGTGCGCCGAAGAGCGGTCCTCTGGCAAGGGGCCGGCGCACTCCGCCATGTCCCGGAAGATCACCTCCTTCTCCTCCAGCAGGAGGAGGATCTGCTGGTCCTTCTGCCGGAGCTGCTCTGCAGGCAGGGGAGGGGCAGCGTGAGCGCGGGGCAGGCGGGCGCGAGCGCCCCCTCGTGGCGCACCTGCAGGCCAGGGCAGCCGCGCCCTCCCCGCCCCTTTCACTTCCTTCAGGAAGGCAGGACCGTCGACTTGCTGCCCTGTAATTTTTTTTTCTTAATATTTATTTCCCTTACCCGTGCATACACGAGCTGGGGTACAGGCCAGTTCCCACCTGAAAACTATGCGGGGTTTCTGACAAGCCTGCACTGGTGCTGCTCCTCCCCCCATCTTCTGTGGCTTCTGCTCCAGACTTTGCTCTTGCCCTTTCCAAGGTGGCCTGCCGAATTGGAGGGCTCACTCCACCTCCTCCAGCACTGAAGAAGCCTCCTTCCCAAATGGCTCCCTTCCTCCCCTACCTCCCTCCCTCCCTCCGAGGAATCCTTGGTTCTCTCCCTGCCCTCCTGCCCGCAGGGGAGCGTAGACCCTGCTGCTGCCCTCCACCCTGGACTGGCTTCCCCGCTGGACGGCCTCCCACCCTGGGGCCTCCCCTCACAACGCTTCGGTAACTTCCTCAGCGCTGGTGATGCACAAGCCGCCTCCCACATCTGACCCACCTCCCTGGGTGCCAGGTCAGTGAGTTTCCCGCCACCGTCAAGGCCCACTGAGCCCCACTTGATGCCTCCCTCCCAGCAGGCCACCACCCTCTTTCCTCGCCAGCTGTCCTTCGCTTCAACACCCCCTTCCTCCTCCCACTGGAGCCGGGTGGCCTGGCCACCTGCTCGCTGGCCCACTCAGCAGGCCAGCACCATGTGCTTGCCTGACCTTCGCTCAGCTGACCTACCCGAGTCTCACTGGTCTCTCCCCAGTGGCCCCCACACGCTCAGCGAAATCGCCCAAGTGGCTTCAGTAGCAACAAAACCCAACACATCACTGCATCCTTCCTGTGCTGCCTTGTAAGGCCTGACCCGTCACGTCCAGCCCCTTCTCCACATTCACCTGACTGTACTTCTTGGTGGCAAAGTTATTTCTGGATGCAGAACACGGGACCCCCCACGGCAGGCCGAGTGACAGCCCCAGGGCTCACGCCGCTCTGCGTCTGTCCCGCCCGTGCCGGGGTGGCGAGCGCCCTGGGCCTCTGCAACCCCGCGGGAGCGTCGAGCATGCAGTACGCTCACCACAGCGCCGGCACTCGGGTCCGTGCGCCCGCCCACGCCCCTCACTGACACGCCTGCACTTGGCTGGCCTGAAGCGCTTCGCCGGCCAGTCCGAGGCGCCCTATCCTGCCTGAAGTGGTTGTTACCGCAGGTGCTCCGCGAGCGGGCAGCAGGGGGCGCCGGCCCTGGTCAGGAGGAGGGCGGCGTGTCTGCAGCGCTGGGCGCCACAGTGGCCCAGGGCTGAGGTAACTAAACACAGCCTGACTGAGAACTCCTTTCCTCGCCCTCTCCTGTCACTCTTAAATGTGACCATGACTTTTGCCACAGTCTTCTGTGACGAAAGTTCCTTGTCCCCAGGCCCAAGGACATGGACACTGAGACCAGAGGGCCAACGTCCCCCGGGTCCGTCTCGTCCATCTCACAGCCTTCCCTTGCGAGGACCCGAGTGTGCGAGGACTTCTCTTTGCCGACTGTCCCGCCTCAGGGCCCTCAGGGCGGTCCCGGGCCGTGAGTGCGGGTAGCCCAGACACGGGCCTTGCACGCCTCCATCAGCCTTACCTTTTAACTCCCGGGCTTTCATGTCCAACATTTTCTTTTCTTCCTCGTTCTCACTAGGAATTCCTTCGTCTTCATCTCTGTTCCTAATACAGACAAAACAAAGGATGGCGAAAGGTCAGTTCCCGGGGCCGATGCCCGGCTCTCAGGAAACCGGGGCCTCGGGAGGCTGGGGGCGCCCGTGCACCCACAGGGTGTTGATGGTGTCCTGGATGATGTGGATCCAGCTGTTGCGCTCCTCCTTGGAGCCGGCGTGCACCTCCACCATCTCGGGGTCCTTGACGCCCATGCTGATCAGGAACAAGCCTTTCTCCTCGTGCGCCACTTCTCTGACGATCAGCTTCTTGAGCGAGATGACTGTTGACTTCTGGTCCTGGGAGAGGGCAGTTAAGTAAACGGACAGCACCCTGACTCCAGACGCGTCCAGCTAAGGCCGGCCAGATGCCTGTCAAAGCCATGTGGTTTAACACGCGAGGGCAGCTCAGGCCGAGAAGTGCCTCACTTCACTCACGCTTTATCAGACTCCGAAGGGAGGTGGACACTCCTCCTTATAAAGGGTGTGGACACACTTTCTAGGGGGTCTTTCCAGGGCCCTCACCGATTTGGGGCAGTCCTTAACTTGGTGAGAAAACACTCTAGTGACAGATTTCTTCTTACCTCAAATGCCCAAGGCTCTTGAGGGAAGGGAAAACTTGAGGGGGTCAAAAAACTGCAAGGCTGTATAAGATTCCCTGGGGGAATCTTCCCGAGGCACCCTGAGAGCAGCGGATGCGCCCACACGCGCCGCCCCCCCAGCTGCTCTGGGTGCTACTCAGAGCAGGACAGACTAACGGCTTGGCTTACCAGTGACGCAAAGATGTATTTCTGGTCTTTTTCTTGAAGGAAAACTAAAATGTCGGTGAGCAGCACTGCTTGCACCTCTGCAAAGTGGAAACGGGGAGAGGGAGGGTGAGAACGGTGACCGCTGGACAGGCCCTCGCACCAGAGCCCTTCACTGGGGGACCGAGAGCTCCAGCGGGCGGCCGCACTCCCCACGGCGGAGGTTTGGCACGTCCACGGTTGCAGATCTGCGCGCTGGACTTTCAGGGGCATTTTAAAATGAGATTTATTACCAAAGTCTTGTCTTGAGAAAGTTTAAGGACTCGACTCTGGAAAGTTATAGCCCCAGAAGGCAAGATTTTCAGACTAAAATACTTGAAGAATACAGTTAGAAAATGGCACTTTAACAGAAGTTAAATAGCAGCATATCCCATGAAACACTCAGGCCGTAACACTTCCCACCCTGGGCAGGGCAATGGGAAAGGCATGGACCGCAGGCAGGAAAGCTGCCAGGTGGCGATGCACAGAAGTATCCAAGCAACGAGAGGAGGCTTCTCTGCGCCCCAACAGAAAAGAACAGCCACAAGACGCCGAGTTCACGGGTCCATGTGAACTGCTCCCCTGCCCCCGACCATCACATCACCCCAAGCCCCTGCTCTGCGGTGACAGCCTTTATTTCTCAATTCAACAGAAACTAAACAGCTGGCTGGGTCCAGGGACCAGAAGCAGCCACCAACGCTGGCACCTCCTGCAGGGTACAGGACGGCACTCCCCATGATGCCCAGGCCGGAGTGGACACCCATGAGGCCGAGCGGCAGGCCCCCGCGGCCCCTCAGCGGCCAGCCCTGCCTCTCCTCCGTCCCCCTCACAGCCATGGACCCCCCCCAGAGAGCACGGGAGCCAGCCTGATTCCGAGGGAGGTCTGTTCTCAGCCCGCACTACAGTCGTTTTCTGTGCGCGACCCTTCCTCTCCACAGATTTCAAGTTTACTTTTAAATGATTCAGGTGCCTGCCGCCGCCCCGCGCCCCTCTAAAATACGTTCCAACTCCAGTGCGCCCTGAGGCTGATACGAGGGCGACTGAGCAGAGAAACAGCCCGGCCCTGGCAGGGCGCGGCCCGCAGCCCTGGCTGTCCCGGCTGAGCGGATGGGTGCGCAGGACTCGGCAGCCCTCCCCTCACTCGGGCCAAAAGCTGCCGCTCCACCACCGGCTGGCCACAGCTTCATCCCCCACAGCTGGAACCTGCAGTTTTCACTTGGGGATGAATAAACTGCTGTGTAAAGGAAGAATAGAGAGCTGGCTCCGGGCAACAGCGGCTCTAGGAAAGTCAGGTCTTTGCCAGCGAGAGCCTGCCTCAGGCGTCTCCAAGGGCCATATTGGGGAGGCGCAGGCAGGGGGCCGGAGGCCTGGGGCAGGCCGGCCGGGGGCAGAAGTCCAGGGGCCTCGCGGAGCAGTGCAGCGGGACTCGTGGCTGCCCGGTGGCAGCGGGGCCCTTGGCCCGCCCCTTCCAAGCCTCCCTCCCTCAGCCAGCCCAGCTCCTCACGGATGCCCGGCCAGAGATGCTGTTCCCAGTCGCATGCTAAAAACCAAGCCGACCCACCCCCTTCCTGCGCAACACACTGCAGCTGAACCATTCTGTGCCCCGCCCGCCTCCCCAGCAGGACCCGCTGTCCACCCAGTCGAGGCCTCCCGGCGCGGGAGGGGCTCTCTGGCCCGCTGCTCTGCACCGGCTGCTGTCAGCCCAGCACGCTCGGTGGGTGGGCGGACGCCAGCCAGCCTCCATGAAGCCAGGCTGGCAGCGGACCTGGGAGGGGACCCTCGAGGCTGGTGCTGAGGCCTGCACCCCCTGCAAGCCTGGAGAGTCTGAGGAAAGCACTGGTGCAGTGAACTGCTCCTTAGAGGACACGTACCGTGCACATGGGAACTAACCCCCGTATCTTCCCTAACTCGATGCGGTCTATCACTGGAAAGTAAAAATTAGAAGCAAATGGAAAATGAGTATGTTTCATGATCTCTTTTGCTTAAAGATACAGACATAAAATTTACCAGTAATGTAGTGAATTAGAATGTCCATTTCTCTAAAGTCCTGAAGCTGAACAAATGACACGCTCTCAGGCCACAACGGACGCATTTCTCCCCTTGTAGAGAGCCCCCCACCCACCCCCACCCGGTGGGCGAGAGCCTTCCGTAACGGCTGGCCTGTCTACCCCCACTCTGTGCTTTTTCAGTCTCTTCTCCCCGATGGCAACATTTTCACATCACCTTACTGCCTTTCATGTGATTTCTAAGTCACCCGAGCCAGGCCCTTCGGACCCGAGACGGCAGTGGTAGCACGCGGGGACACGGTCCGCACAAGGGCGGCCGTGTGCGCCCAGCCAGGGCGTGGGCTCGGCCTGCTCGGCCGCCCTCAGAGCGCACCTCACCTTTCAACCTTCCCGCCGCATTCTTCAGAAACACACTCCCGTCCCGCACCAGCTTCTTCCGTTTCAAATCCTCCTTGGCAAACATCTGGCCGCTCTTCATCCTCATGATGGACTTGCTGTCTGTCTTCGTGTAAATCTCACCGAGACGCACTTTCTTCTCATAACTTGCCACTTTGCTGTCGACAGCCCCGATCACATCCTTCACCAGGCTCAAGGACTGAGCCAGGTCCTCCTCCTCTGCCTCGTTGTCTGAGAAGGGAAAAGCAGCTGTTTGTCACGGGCTCCTCCAGACAGGCGAGCAGGAGGGGAACCCTACCTCCTTCTTCCAGACCACCAACCCCATCGGGGGCGTGAAGCAGACACGTCAGGGCCATGGCCTGTTCCTACTCTGATACGCTAACTCTGAAGAAGGCCATTTCCAACGGTAACAACATGCGGTTACGAGCGATGCGCTGAAGTAGAAGGAATCAAACCAAGCGCCTTCAGGGGCAGCAGCACAGGGTTCGTGCTCGCGTCTGTCTTCCCTAATCGTTCATGAACCTGCAGGGTGAGTCGCGAGCAACCAGGGTGCTGACCAACGGGAAGCAGCAGCGACTGGGGCTGACGAAGTGCTACGGGGATCATCGCCCGCGTGGAGATAAGAGACGAAAGTGGTCCAGGCCACTGAAGTCGCGAGGGGCTCAGGACGGTGGCATGACATGTCGAGGTTTCCCTCAAGAAAACGGTTCTTAAGCTAAGACACAGGCTCTCCCTGCGACCTGCTGTGCACACGGCAGCTCGTGTGCGTGGTCCGAGGGACTCACCTTTGGTGCACTGCAGTATCCTCTGGAACAGGACTGGGTACTTGGTGATCCTTTGGGTTACCAGCAATATACACTCGGGGATGCCAAGCCTCCTGACGACCGAGCTGCTCATCTTCTTCTGCAAGGAGCAAAGGAAAGTCTCAGCTGCCTGAGGAAGGAGGCTCTAGCGAGTGACATGCCGCTCTGGGCCACGCGGGACTCGGTGTCACGTCAGCACCTTTACCTTCACAAAGGCCTGGAAGCGCTTGTCCTTGGTGTAAAGGTCTTTGAAGTAGTTCACGGACTGGTTGTGCTGGCCACAGAACTTGCCGTACGTCTTCTTCAGGCGCTCTGCATTCTCCCCTGAAAACTACAGACAACAGCCGAGTCAGGCCGAGCCAGGGCGCTAGGCTCACGTTACCCTCTGCATGGTTCCCAGCCCCCTGTAAAACCCGACGGCGTGCCCCCATAACCCCCTGGAAGATCAGAATGGTGCAGCAGTACTGGAGAACAGTCTGGCAGCTCCTCCAAAACCTAAAGATGAGGTCGCCACATGACCCAGCAGTGCTACTCCTAACGTGAAAACATGCCCACACCAAAACTTGTATGTGAATAGTCATAACAGCGCCAAAGTGAAAATAAACCACGGCATTCATCAAAGGAAAAATGGATAAAATGTGATGACACGATGGAGTATTCGTCAGCTGTGAAAAAGAATAAAATACTGACAGACGCCTCAATTCTCATCAGTCTTGAAAGCATCATTCTAACTGAAAAAAGCCCGTCACCAAGGATTGCGTATGGCTTTGTTCACTTGTACAAAATGTCCAGACAGGCAACTCCACAGGGACAGAAGGTAGACGAGTGGCTGCCAAGTGCTGGGGCAGCTGGCGAGGTGACAGAAAAGCTCTCAGACTGGGCTCCCTGTTGCACAGCCTCATGGATACGAACGGCTACTGAGCACTGTGCCCTTTATCGTGGGCTCTGTGGCCTACACTCATGTATGTAACGATAAAGCTGTTTCACACATAGCCTGGAAAACAAGGAACACAGAGTATCAACGTACAACTGTGTTCTAACTCCCGTTTGTCATAAACATGGTCATAAAACAAGGAGAATCACTAGAAGTTTTTCACAAAATATTCAGCCTTAACCCACCTTGGGAACAAATCAGACAATAGACGTGGCCATTTTTACCCACGCGTCTGCTTTTCCTACTAGTCTCAGGCCAGCAAGCCTAACGGGTCCGGCCTGCATCGTCCCCAGAAGGGAGCCGCACCTGTGGGCACTTCACTCTGGGGTGCAACGAGGCGTTCCCACATGCGTTGCGCACGCCGCCACCACGCCTCGATTCTGACTGCACTCAACAGCCACCCTTACCAGAGGTCTTCACGAACGCTTCAGGGCAGGAGACTGAAGTGACCGTCTCCATCAGAAAGCTCATGCTCTAGAAAGGCGACCAGCTCCAGAAACTGTGGGCTGCGAGCCGAACCCCCACCTATGGTCTTACCAGTGTGCTGCAGGGAGCACAGGCAGGCTCAGGTTAGGGGGCCGCCGCCAGGCCAGCGGGGAGAGCGGGAGGAGCAGCCCTCTTCTCACGGCTGACCACCCCCATTTCCAGGCCTGACTCTGCTGGGACACCCCCACCTGCCAAGGCGCCCCGCAGCTGCACCTGCACGACCTCTGCTCTGCAACACAAGCTGATGTGGCACAGAGGTCTGCGCCACAGCTGCCTGGGATTCACCGGTGCTTGGGGGGTGCGCAGTAAACGCTTGAAAATCGAATGTGTGAATGTTTTACAAAGAAACCATAAAAATGGTCTCTGACAAGCACATCTGATTCAACATTTTGAGTCAAACTGTTTTCTGGACTAACCCACACCGTGCTGTGATGGAAATACCAGCAACAAGGCAATACTTTGTGAAGTGTTTTACAGAGAGCTCCTTCTTCAATCTTCTGTGCTCAGTTGGTTCTAGATAAGTATGTCCCTTCTGATGTCAGGCATAGTGGCGAGACCTCCGGCACACTTTTGCTTTCTTAAGTCACTGCTTCTGCAGTCGGCACGTAACCCGCTCAGGAACGGAACTGCACGAGGAGGGACGTCCACTCTCCACTCTCAGGACACGGAGGCCTGCGAGCGCGAGCAGCTCGCCTTTGCTCACGCACTACATGGCAGGCTGGGACGAGGATGCGCGGCTTCTGGGGCCCCAGCATTCACTGCCCCCCACCCCCACGCTCACCTGATGGACAAGCACATCCCCCATCCTTTTGATGAGAAAGTTCTTTTCACTTTTGTCCACCAGAGACTCCTTCTTCCGCTCCAGGATCCTCTGGAAGAACTGGCTGTGGATGCTGATCAGCTCCTCCAGACAGGGGAACAGCTTCTCCACCATCTGCTGCTCGAAGAGCAGGTCGGTCATCATGCCCCGGCTGTACACATCGCTCATGATCTTTAGCGTGCGGATGTGGTGCAGCTCCGTCTGCATCAGCTCTGCAGGGGGATAAAGCCTGCCCACTGACGTCGCCGTCACACCCCACCCGTCGCGCTAAGAGCCCGGTGTGACAGAAGCAAGGCCCGCAGGGCCCCCCAGACACCAACGGACCAGGGGCTTCCCTTCCCCGAAAGCACCCCCCTCATTCCTCTGATGTCCACTATTTCCATCACTCTGGAATGCTGGTTTTCAGGGGCTTCAGACCTTTCCTATTTACTGTGCTCTGACTTCCCAGAGGTGGCGTGTGCTTGGTCTAGGTTCTAGATAGAGGAGCAGAGGACTACACCGCACGGGCACAGGATCTCGTCCTGGACAGCTGCCTACGTAAGCACTCACGTGAAGTACAACAGCCAGTAAAACTGAAGTTAACAGGCTAGGGCAAAAGAGAGAAGCCAGAAGCGGGATCTCTGCACCACGTTTTTACAGGAAGTCTTGGGGGAGGTTCACACATGAGAACTGATGTCCCCAGATGACAGCCCAGGAGGCGGGGCTGTGCGCAGGCCGGGCAGAAAGAGCAGGGCCTCACCATAGAGCACCTCCTGCCGTTTGACCACCTCTTTCTTCTGCTGCTTCAGGAACTTGCTGTCCACGACTCGGCTCCAGGACTCTGCTTCTAGCTGCTTCGATTCTACCTCAAAGTCTCCCATCAGTTGTCCTTCATTCATGTCTGTACCTACTCCTCAACATATAAAAATGAGCATCAGAACCCTAGGTCAATGAACCCTAAGACCGCTCCACCAGGCCAGAAGCCGAGCCCTTCCTCAGGCTGCGGATTCGTTCTGTAAGACACAAAGCCCTGCCTTTCGATAGGACAAGGCCACGGAGAGACGTTCCAGTATCAGAAAAGGAGCGATTCTCGAATGGCCTGTATTCAAGACTTCGCTGAAGACTGATAAAACGCCAGCTCCATCAAACACGATCAAGACATGCTTGAAGAACACACCAGTGACCTACACGCCAAGAGCCAGAACAGAATGCACGGAATCTGGGCGCTCCGTGGGGCACAACCAGAGCCCGCGGGTGGCTTCCTCAGCGGGCAGCTGGTGTGTCTGTGGACCAGCTCGTTGCAACACAAACAATGCCCTGCAGAGAGCGCAGACAGCTGTGTGTGTGTGAGTGTGTGTGTGTGTGTTGAGGGGGGGGAGGGCAGGCCCTCATTATGCCATTCACAAAGCGCAGGGAGTGACATGCCTCTAAAGATGGTGAACAAGGTCAGGCCCTGCTGCTCTTACCCTCATCCGTGAGTGATTCTGTCGACTCATTGACCTTGCTGATTTTATTCAGTGAGTCTGTTGAATGAGACAGGAATTTCCAGGTGCTTGATATGTTCTCGTCATTGCCGACTCTGGAGACAAAACACACCCCGTCAAATACATCCTAATAAGCTGTGGTTTGTATTCCTAAAACGAGGGCCTTACAATGAAAGCTGGTTGTAAGTCCTACAGAGGTCAAACACACGTTACTTTGTCAGGTTACCAGAAACCTGAACACAAACTGCTAATGCAGGGTGGGGGCGTTTAAAACCCCTGCAGACTTGAACTTCCTGAGCTGTGCGGTTTTAATCATCCGTAGTCAGGGAAGCCCTCTGCTCTCTAGTGCACACATCACCTCAGAGATTTCTGCTTGAAACACTGTCTAACCACTTCACCAGTTTTCCCTGCTCCCTAAATACTGAGCATTTGTATTAAACCATATCCTTTGGACTGACTGAACTTGAGTCACTGTCACAGAACAAATGTTTGTGACACTAAAGCAAGCATACACATTTAAAACTTCGAATCTAGCAGTTATAAGAGGAAAATATATAGCAACACAGGCACACATTAAGAAACAAGAAAGAACACAAAGAAACAACCTAATCTCACACCTGAAAGAACTGGAAAAAGAACAACAGCAAAACCCAAAAGCCAGTAGAAGAAAGGAAATAATAAAAATCAAAGCAGAAATAAATGAACTAGAAGTTAAGAAAACGATCCAAAAGATCAATGAAACCAAAAGCTGGTTCTTTGAAAAAAAAACAAAATAGACAAACTCCTAGCTAGGCTAAGAAAGAAAAAAATGGGCGAATACACAAATAGGATATCAAATGAAAGAGGACAAATCACAACAGACACAGCAGAAATCGAAAGAATAAAGTACACTATGAAAAGCTATATGCAAACAAGTTCAACCACCTAGAAGAGATGGACAAATTTCTGCAACTTTACAATCACCCAAAGTTAGATAAAGAAGATATAGACGTTTTAAACAGCCCAATTACAAGTAGTGAAATTGAAACGGTCATCAAAGCCCTTCCCAAAAATAAAAGTCCAGGTCCAGACGGCTTTACAAATGAATTCT
>JAGFMF010011680.1:7579886-7670477 GCA_019455555.1 Galemys pyrenaicus | reverse complement strand
AGCAGTGTACTTCCGTTGATCTGCCTGTTCTGCTCCCCGCTCTCTGTGGTGAATCCTCTCACCCCCCGCCACCTCTGACCTGTACCCCCAGTGCTTGTACGCATAAATAATAAATAAATCTTTAAAAAAAAAAAAACAAAAACATTTCCTGTCCTTGGAAAAAGTCAGTCACATCTGTGATAAACTACCAACATTTTTTCAGTTAGATTTTACTGTCTCATATTCCAGTTACAAAAGCGCCTTTTCTCCTTGCTTTCCTAAAAAACCAGTAATAATTCAGGCACCTGTGCCCAACAGCAGAGGTCGCGGATCTGCCGGAGAACCGGCCAGTAACCCTCACTGACGGAAATGCCGAGTGGCCTACGGATGGACCTTGGTCCGAGCAGCACTTTCCTGTCCTTTCTTCCTCATAGTTGCGTCACCCTATAGAGGATCGGGCGATGGTGATTTTTGAGGGAGTGGAGATTACTGCACTCTAAACGGACGTTATCAGCAATCAAGATCTCAGTCCGATGTCTGAAACTGAAAGGACAATTCCAACTGATGAATCATAAAAGCAGAAATAATTTTTTAAATGTGCCTTTCTAGTAATCAACGTTTCACATAAATTCGCTTTTTAATTAGCATGTCCCCAAACCCACAAGCCAGTTGAACTTTACAATACGGCCACATAGCTTCGTGGTAAACAGCTCCAAGGGCCAGGTCTGCTCCAAACGCAAGCGCTGGTTTGAGAACGTCTGCTCGGCACCCAGGCGCCGGCTGGTCACACACCGTCTGAGTGTGTGGGCGCGATCAGGAGCCCCGGCCCCACGGACGTCAGCGAGTCACGGGGTTAGAAATGTAATGCTCTGTTCTGGAGAACAGCCAACTGCCAAGAACATGAGACCTGACGACAAAGCTAGCACACTGTCAAGCTCTTCTGCTGCAGACCACTATCACGCTGTTGGGGAGATCACAGAACTGGCCTGTGTGGGTTTTTTTTAAGGGATTTCCTAATAGTAAGCAAGATGCTTTCATTTTTCAGAGTTCTTCACAAAGGTCTCAGCCCAGCGGTTCATGGGAACAGAGCCGACCCCTAATTAGATCCTCTGAACTAAAAACAAACTGCTCAACCTTCAGCTTCTCCTTTCTGCAGTACAACACGCGAGGCGGACCTGCCTGACGGGAGCTCCCTCTGGAGGCTGCTGCGCTGCCTGGACCTCTGCCTCCGGCCCCACAGCTCGCAGACGCTGGGGACCTTCTCAGCACAGCAAGACCGGAGCTGACTGAAAGGCCAGCCTGGAAGCCAGGGTCACGCAGGCTCTCCTCACAGGACGACACCTGCGCTTCCAGGGCGCTGAGGGGCATCTCTGTGGAAGCAGGGCCCTCCCGAGCCCCTCGAGGTGGTCGGCAGGGAGGGGTCTCCCCAGGGTCAGCCCATGGTCGTCACCACCACGGAGCACGCCGCAAAGCACTCTATTCTTCCCACTAGAAACTCCTGAGCAGCAAAATCTGGAAATGCCCAGATCCTCAAGGACACAGGCTGAAAGTCACCTGTAAGGACAGAAAGGTGCGACTTCTATCATTTCAAGTCTAACCAAGAACACAAAACCACTGCAGTGCAAGCACTTTGGAAATACGTGTCCCACAATCCTTTCTGCAACTTCTTGTTTAAAATCTTTGGGGCGTGCAAGGCACTGCCTGTCTTGGCCGATAGAGCCTAGATACAGAAGGCGTGATGTTCTCCGCAGCTGGTGTAATAACGACAGTTTGATCCACAGAACTAGAGTAAAGCCACAAAAAAGAGCCTAATCATCTTGGCTGGGGGCTCCGGACAGCACTTTTCTTAAGCACGCTGGCAAACAAGAAGGAACAAGTTGCGCTTCTCTGCTCTACTAAGAACTGACGAGAGCTGCCTAGCTCTTCTACCTCCATCTCCTCTGAACAACAAACTTCCTTTCTTCAACCAGCCATATGCATCTTACTATCTCATATAAGCAATCGACTCTACATGCCAGAAAACTGTTTATCCAGAGGGCTGTTTTTCAGGCAAAATCCAGCCATCACACACGCCAAACTCATTTTTCCTCCTTAGATAGCAGCTGGTCTGCTTGTTTATTTTTTTTAATCAAGAGAAACAACCTACCACAAAAGTACTCAGAAGCTGCTAACACAACAGAAAATAAATCAACAATAATCTCCGTATCATTTTACATCTGTTTAAAGCAAACAAAACCACTGACAAAATCCCAAAGCCCAAACATAACAGATTCCTTACTCTGAAGAACTCCACCAAGTGTTCCCAAGGCCAAATTATCTGTGGGATCTGGAAAGAACAGTTGAGTACTCAGGGAAAGCTGTATATTACTGCCGAAGCAAGGGATGGAAAGACAGCCCCTCCCCATGAAGGTCACCTAACCCCACAGCAAGAGTAGGGTTTCTGGTGGGAGGGAAAGGAAGAGAGCAGAGGAGAGCGTGCCAGGCTTCTAAGTTAAATCACTCTGAAGCAGGCCTGCCAGGGGCGTCAGTCTTTGCTTCCACTATTTGGCTTCTCTCTCCTAGGCTCAGACCACAGAGAACCGTGGGCCCTGCCCCTGCTGTTTCTAGTGTGTGAGCCCGACTGTTTCCACGTGCGGCCCAGACTCCGCTTTCACTCACGACTGTTCCGACTGTCCGGGTGTGCTCCAGTGCAGTGAGGACACGGACTGGTTCTGAAGCGCCCTGTCCTGCTGACTAAGTACTGCAGGAGCGGGCCATCCTGAGGTGACTGAGGACATTTGGGAGACTGGCACAAATCAACACTGGCCACTTGACACGTCTCCACGAGGGACTCCGGCTGATCAGCAGCTTGGTGGTATGAGGCTCCGGGGCTCAGCAAACTGGGCTGTGCTGGACCGAAAAAGGGAAGCTAGGTTGGCTGGGAGGCCACTGACTAACTGGAGGGACGCCACATTTCCTGAGGCTCCAAGGAAGATCCTGAAGGTACGAGGGGATGGAGGGAAGGGAACAGGTCCCAAGTCCCCAAATCACTCACATTTCCCACTTCCTTTGAGATAGCCGATGGTGCTTCATGCACACACAGCACTGCGGGCTGTTCTGCAGGAAGCTGGCGAGAACCAGCCATTACTTTCGTTCCTCTGGGAAGATGACTACATGTTGTTCCTTTGCTTTCAAGCCTTGCCTTTTCCCTCTTTTTGTAAGTGGCAGGCTGCAGGATCACATGCAAACCTTCAAGTTACCACTGAAGGCTGAGCCTGTTTCAACATACCTCTGGGGCTGAGTGCAAAGTTGTGGCTTCAGCGGGGAGCCTCGGTTTCTGGGTGGGGTGGTGGGTGGGGTGTACTTACTACAAATGTGCTTTTGAGCCTCACTTTGTATAAGGGTAACAATTAAGCCAGTCTCATCAAACAAGTGTTGTTGTGTGAGTCTTTCAGTTTAAATTTCAAAAACATTAATTCTTTTTCCTTTTTTTTGCTGAGCAAGTAGCAACGAATTGGGGACAGGTCAAGCTATCCATGAATGACGAGCTGCTGCAGAGATGTCAGGACACTCGTGGTGGTGACACACTGCCCCCATGCCCACGGAATGACTTGTTTCCAGAAAAAGCACACTCCTTCCTCCCTGGGTTCCTTAATATTTAAAATGAGCAAGGTAAACCAAAAGTCCCACCCTATGAATAAACGTCGTTACAGCTAGCAGCAAATCTGCTATTTTATGGGCTTTCTTTTAAAATGTCTTAAATGAAACAATATTTTTACACTGTAGATAGTCAAATATGAAAAACACTTGGCACAGAGTTTTGAGCTAACTCTAACGTTTACTCTGAAACCACTGGGACCCGGAAGCTGCTTCTGAGCGGGACGCAGGACGTGCGCCTCACACACTGCGGCAGTGTCTGACTATTCTGTTCAGTTCTGATGACTCCATGGGCTACTCTGTGTCCCGGAACAAGAACGTCCCCGGCTACCTCAGACGCCGCTCCGGGGCAGAGACGGCACGCGTGACGGGAACAGCATGCAGCCCAATGGGCCGGGTGCCCTAGCTGTGCTTGCCAGGAAGGGAGTCCAGTGACACAATCTCTGTTTATGCTGAGCAGGAAGAGGGAGCAAGGGAACAAAAATGGGCTCAGGGCGCCTGCATTTAAGAGGTGCGTGCTCCTGCGTTCCCGCGGGCATCTCCACTGTCCAACAAACACCAAGCCAGCTGCAGGTTGAGTTCTTCGTCTTTACATTCCGGTGTAGGCTAACACAGACTACAGTCAACAAGGGCAAAATTCCAATTTTGTTGACCTAGAAATGACATAAAGTCAAAATACCTACGGCATACTGACACCGATGCAAGTGAGACAGCTTTTCCCGACGTGAATGAACTGGAAAGCTATCTGAGCTGGTCATGAGAAGCATTGTCACCCACTCGCTGAAACACAGACCAGTGGTCCCTAGGCTCTGTGGCTCTTCAGAAGAGATTCCCACCCTTCCGTCTCTAAACCGTCCGATGACGGACGTGTCACATCACGATTCAGAGCTGAGGGCGGGGGTGGGGGGGGTGGCCCGCTGGCTTCTTGCCAGGCTGGCACCCCAGAAACAGCCACGGAGCAGCACTCCTTCAGCCTCTGTCGAGTGGACCGTTTCGAGCAGTGATTCTGCTCTTGAATCAAATGCCAACATACTGTGCTCTTCCCCTGGAGACCGGCCGACAACCAGAAAAACGTTGGCAGTATCAGTGAACCAATGTTTACACTTAGTTTGAACTCCTACAAATGATATAGAAGTATGTTCTTCAAAAATTCACAAACAAAGCATAACACAAAATCTTGCTGCACTCAACTTCCTCCTCCTAAGTTCTTCTTTCAATTACCAACAGTCTGCTGTAGACTTTTAGACACCCTTCTATACTCACGTAAACAGTATCGATTGCTTATGCGCCTGCTGCAGGCGGGGCTCGCACACGGACAGCTGCACGCTGGCCTTCCGCCTTCCAGCAGAGCAGTGAGCATCTCTCACACCCGCAGGTCTGGCCCAGCGCCTGCCGTGTGGGCTGCAATGACTCCCCCACTCCGGGTCTGGAGTTTCAGTGGGGCACAGGCAGGCCCCTTCTGTGAGTTGTCTGGGGCAGCGACGGTTTGGAAGGGCACAGTTGATGGGTTACCGCAAAGATCTGACGGCCCACACAGTCTAATGCAGTCAGGACTCCTTGCTTTAAAGGGCATGCTTCCTGAGCGTGGTTCTAGCCTTTTCTTTTCAGCATGGATCCCAATGTCCCCTCAAACAACAACACTCTATCTGACTGATGGAAACTTACAAGTCTCTTCATTTTTCGGCATCATGAGTATTGCTGCAATGAGTAAGCACCAACCTGAAGTCATCAAGATTTCCAAGATAACCACTCACTCTCCTTTCTAAAGCCAACAGAAATCCTCCTCCTCCTCCACAACAACTATAAATGAGAACAATGCACTGAGGTTGCAGAACACTGAGATGCTTGAAAATGGGTATGAGCGCTTTGTCGGTACAGGACATGGATGTGGTGGTTGTTACGGACACAGCCCTGTGAGCACGCCACCGTCCTCGGGACCACACCACTCCAGGGCCAAGGCGCTGCCTCACAGAAGCTGGGGCGCGGCGGCCGACACCGCAGCCTGCCGGGAGTGAGCGCCGTCGGAAGCCAGATCTGGAGTGAGAATGCCGGGGGGTGGCCAGTGACAGTCTCTCGCTTCAAGACCACATGGAACTCACTAGGATGCTGGGGTAGCTGGCGATTCCCTGCTACGTAGCAGGGGAGGACACCACTGCGAGTGCTCCCTGCCTCAAGGATGAGTAAAGGCTCAGACCTGGCATCCACGAGGTCTCTCCCCCCCGAGGAGATGAGTAGCCGGCCAGTGATGGCTGTGGAGTCCAACAGATCCGCAAGGTCACCCGGGCAGAGTGAGCAGTCCCTAGACAGCCCCGCGCAGACACGTGGGGCCCACCTCACGCAACCTGGCCTCCCGACAAAGAGCACGTGAGTGAAACTGACACTGCAGTTACTCTGAATCTACGCCAACACACTCAAAAAGTTCAAGTTCCAGTCAGTTTTTAGTGACAAACCGCTCGGGCTACTCCACACAGAGGATATGGAGCAAGACCACGCCGGACGGCCTGGGCCGAGTGTCACGCTGTGGAATCAGTCTGCGGCCGAGGGCAGGCCTGATGCTGGCCGTCCTGCTCTGGTGACAGAGCTGGGCACAGGCAGCTGGGCCTCCAGACTGGTCACTCTCGACTGAAACAGCCTTTCTGACCTGACTTGGTGTGTGTGGAGAAGACTAAAACCTTCTGTATGAACACGAGAAAATTTGGAACGCCGTGCCAGAGCAGGGTCTACAAGCGACGACCTGTGGCCAGGTCGGGCCCACAAACTACACAAAGCTCTTGTATCTTTTAAATGGCTGAAAACAATCAGGTGGATTAGTACTCTGTGGCGCCGGGACGTGGCCTGAGATTCCATTTCAGTGAGCACAAATAACACTTTCCTGGGACACACCGTGCCCAGCCATGGTCCACGGTGGCTGCGACAGACCACACGGCCCACGGAGTCTAAGACTTCACTACCTGGTCCTCGGCAGAGAAGCAACTCTGTCTGAGAGCATCTTATCAAAACCAGCAACCAGGCTCAGCTAACAGACGTGGCTTTGAGGTGGTTTTCCGCTGGTCAGCAACAGGCCAGCACAGAACACCTCGTGCACAAAAGCTGGCTCAAGCACATTCTCGAAGGACCAAAAGGAGCACATACGGCCCGACACGGCAGCTTTCACTTTTAGGCTACGAGACTTTTGATGCTGAAATAGATTTCTGGAAGAGGTGGTGGATTAGGGACACTGAACAGGATCTTTGAAACCGAGGCCACCCGAAATAGTGCATAGGCCCTCTGTCCTATCTACAGCACTGTTTCTTCTACGACACTCAGAAGGAGACATTCAAAAGGCTGCTTCTCCGCATACACGAGGGCTGGGCGGGGTGGCTGGCAGGAAGCCCCACTACTCACCCGCACAGGCGTAGGCGTCTTTGTTGGTGAAAGGCTTCATACACTGGCTGCAGCTGACCGGACCCACGGTGGGAATGGAGCTGAAAGTGTGTCCGTTCAGAGTCTTCTTGTCCTTGTCCTTCTCTTTAGAATCTTTCTCCTTCTCTTTAATTTTATCTTTTTCTTTTTCCTTTTCCTGCCAAAGAAAAGAATCAGCATTAACTGAAGCCCAGAAGAAGACCCCGTTCACCTGTGCACCCAGGTGGCATATTTCAAGAGCTACGGGCAAATGTTCTAGGGATAAGTGAGGAGCGCCTGTCCTGGACAATTTTACTTTTTATGAAGTTGCGAGCACTCAAGCTACATTACAGCACGCCTGTGAAACTGGGGCGGCTACACCGCTCTGAGCGGCTTACTCATATCCATATGCCCAGTGTCCGAGACCGGGAAGAGGCTCTGGTGCTGGGGCAGAAGGGTCTGGGGTGGCATGAACCCCCATAGTGAGCCAAAGCATGACCCACTCGGGAGGCAGCAGAGAGCTTCAGGCTAGGGACTGGCAGGGAGCAGGACGGTGAGTTCTGGGACCAGCTGGGGCCAGGAACGCGGGCAGGGCAGCAAGTGGAATTATCTGAGGTGCCTCTGACTGCTCACACCTATCACACATCCTGAAGCGAGGACACCTTTCTGATGTTTCCTGTCATACTCTTCATAAACAGCAACTGTGCCCCACAGAGACGTTTTCAGTTTTTAACCAGATCTGCACAAGTTTATGGCTACTCACTCTGGACCAGCTTTCAAGCTGGGGGAGGAGGAACAAAAAGCCTGAGAACTTAAAGAAGCAGTGACGAGCAAGACCTTAGGGGAAAACCTACGCAGCCAGGGGCAATGAAGGAGGCGGGGACGGGCAGGACCGCATCCCCAGGTCCGGCAGAGGCAGCATTAGAGCCCTCACGGGCCCAGCAGTGCCAGCCCAACACTGTCCTTTCATATCAACTGGACCATTAGCTACAATTCGCAGAGGCTGAAGAACACATCCATGCAGCTGTCATCAGCACTAACTTCTGGGTAACAGGCACCCCAAACGCAGCGGGCACGGCAACCTCTAAATGCCTGAGGCTCTGAATCAGCACCTTCCACATACACTGTTTCATCCAATTCAATTGCTCTGAAGTGGGCATGCTGCCCCTTTTACAACTGAGAAGACAAAGATAACAAACCACAGTAAAACTGTGCAGTTACTATGTGCCATGTGCCGCCACGAACAGCTCACAAAGGTTCTCTCACCACCCCATCAGTGAGTGCTAGTTTTTGTCTCCAGTGTAAATTTGAAGAGATTGAGGCTCCAGGGTGTTCAGCAACACAGGGGCGGCCCCACACCAATAACTGCACGAGCTGGAATTAGACTCTGACCTGGTTGCACCTCAAGCTCGGCTCTCGCCTGCCACGGCCAACTGCCCGGGCTGGGAGGCTGACTCACACACGCTCACGCAGCAAGTGAGCCAACAGCCACTTCGGAACCCAAGTCCGCCGGCTCCCACCCACTACGCTGAACTGGTGACTCAAGCCCAGACCCACGGAAAGCCCTTGTTAACCACACGCACAGAGCAGAAGCCTAAGAGCCAACTGTTCCGGTTTACAAATGGAAAAAAAGAGGAGGGAGGAATACAAATTGCCTCACTGACAAAACAGGAAACCGTTTCGAGAGAAAATGAGCAAATGCGAAAGGATGGAAAGCTCCAACAGAGACCAGTAACAAAAGCGGGGTCTTTCTTTTAACTGAATTTGCTGAAAGCTTCTTCAAGCATCAAATGTAAACTGAAAAGCATCTGACTTTTTGCTCAAGAAAGCTAGCGCTTGCCCCAGGGCTGGAAGGAAGCACTGCCTGTGCATGGCACAGGGACGCTCGGGCCTCGCACCAGCCGGCGGCCGTACAGCCCCAGGGTCCAGACCCCTGCCCAGCACATCAGCACCATGGCACCCAGCACGCCCCCCTGGGTTTGTCAGAGACACCGGCTCTTACCTCCCCATCCTGTGATCCTACGAATCGCACTGTGATGAGGGGCACTTCGTGGAAGCGACCCCATTTTACCGACATGCTGCGACCCCCATGCCAGGAAGCGTGTGCTCACAGAAAAGGGGGCGCATGCTGGTGAGGGCGCGTACAGCAGCTATCAGCTGCCCTGAGAGAAATCGCCGCAAGAGGAAGCCAGTCTGGTTGAGAAAGGGAAGGAGGGAGGGCCGAGCCCCAGTTTCCTCAACCAGCCTCAACAACTTGAGTGCTGCCAGTAAAGCCGAGTCCCGGGTGGCAGAGACACGGGAAGCCGCACAAGGGAATGCCCGAGCGCAAGCTGTGTGGCCAGCTCCTTGACAGGAACCCTGGAGGAGGGATGCCGAGATTTCTGAAGATACCGCTCGTTAAGGAACACTTCTACTTGAAGAGAGTTTATAAAAAGCTGCAAGTTTTCTGAGACAACTTTTCAGTGAAGTTACTTGTGGTGATTGGTTGCCTTTTCCAAGCTTACCAACCACAAAAAATGCTCTACCTGTGGGCGGGGAAAACAGAAGCAAACAGTCTTTGAAGAGAAGAGGTCAGGTAGCGGTGGCACTAGGATACTGCAAGAAGGATTCCCACTTTCGAGACTAGGCTCGGAGACAACTGGTGGGGAAAAGTCAGAGCACTCGGGCATCACCAAACACGCTGGATCCGCAACCGTCGCACGCAGCTCTTCAGTCAGAACAGGAACGAGAGGGGCCCACATTCAGCACCGACTGAGGCTGTGGCGAGACACTCCCCACTGTGGCTTCCTCGGCAAGGCCAAGGGCACGGCCTGCCCTCACAGACCGCAGAATTAGGGGCCGAGCATCGCCCTGATGCTGTGGACCAGAGGAGCAGGCCTGCAGACACCTAACTCCCGGGCGCAACGCCAATGTCTAGTCAGATTATGAAACTAACATTGCTAATCATCTGCTGGTTTTCCACAAAAAAGAAACTTAGAAAAAAAGAAAACCAGCATGATATCATGGTCTAAAGAGGGTCAGCTCACTCCCTTTGTGCACCCAAACACGATGCCTGTTAGGGTCTGAATTCTCTGTAGCAAGTCAGCTTGCTAAGCCGGAAATAGTATCTTCTCGAAGATACTAAAAGAGACAAAGCGGAAACTGCCAGTCTTCCTGTTAAACTTCCTGTTTAGGCTAACTCCCTTAAAAAAATTTCAATATACCTATTTACTAACTCAAGCCAGTTACTGATGAATCTCAAAAGGACATGTTAAGACTCAGTATTCAATTCCTCAAAATACATTATATACATATATATTTATCAATTTCTCCAATGTGTGTGTATATATACAATCAGTTTGTGTATGTGTATATGCAGGTAAAACACATCACCCAGGACAGTGAATAATTTGTTGCTGAGTGGGAGTGGTTGACTTTTGGTTCTGTGACTATTATTTACTTGTTCATAACCACAAGTTGACATACTGACTGTAATAAATACCTAGGTTAGTAACAATAAACCATTTTACATGAATACATTTATGATGCTTAACTGCAGGGAAAGCAGATTTCCAAACCATTCTTAAGAGACTTTACTAAGACTTAGAAGGGCAATGTAAGGCAATTCAGTAAATGCTTAGTTTTCCTAGGCAGAAATAGGTACCCAGGACGTCTTTATACAAATAGATTTAGATGGTCCCACAATTATCTCTTCACACAATCTGGAAGATATAAAATCTATCATTTCTGCTAAGAAATCAGTGCTAACATCTGTAGTAGCACTGAATTTTTTACCATGGAGAAAAAACATTTAAAAGGTAAGAAAATAATAGTTAGCACCATCATGCTAAGAAAATCTAATATTCATTTACTTTGGTGTTACTGTTCAGAGAATAAGACTGTTGGTAAGGTGAGCGCTGGTGTCTGAGCATAAGAAGAGGGTACTTAGCAGAACTTAGCACAAGTTGTCTCACTCCTTCCCCTATTTCTCACTGTCTTTGGCTACACGGACAAAGTCGACAATGATAAGGGAGGTCCTTAAAACGCTCGTAAAGGAACGGGTGAGCTCTCACGCTCGGCTGCCAGGGCGCTCTGGGCACCGGGAGAATACAGTGCAGGGCTGCAGACCCGTCGTGCTGAGACACCTAGCTAGAGGGAGAACAAGCCCCCGAAGAGCAAAAGCTGCAGCTGAGTCTGAAAGAGGAACAGTCTCGTTGCCAAAGAGTGCTGTCATTTTGACAGAGATGATCAGAGGGCAAGAGGTCAGCTGACGGTGTGTTCAGCGCTGAGAGATGCCAGTGAAACAAAAACTGCCTTCCTTCCCCTGCCCTTTTCTCTTCCTTTCCTACTAGCAAATTCAGTCCTTTGAGATAAGTTAAAAAGGTAAAAAAGGTACTGTTTAGTGACAGTTCGGGTTCGAGCTCACGAAACGAGGGGCTACCTGCCCCGGGCCAGACCACAGAGGTTCTGCCTCAGTATGCTCTCGTTCTGGGATGCGAAGCGTGCCTCTCTGGGCTTCGTCTGTGCCCGGGAGGGTGGAATGAGAGTTCTTCAACGGTCAGCTTTCACCCCCTAAATGTGGCCTGACTGCTTTGTTCGCGTGTGTCCATCTCCCCTCATCACCGCTTTGCCCTGAAGTGGATGTCACCGGAGGTGGTGGGGACTCTCCACCTATTTACTGTCTTCCAATCCAGTTTGCTGGACGCTTTCATGGCCTAAATATAAAGTCAGTCACAACATCTGAAATCATTCAGCCAAGCACCTTTCTCAAGGTAAAGCCAAGCGCTTGAGCATCTCGAGGGGCTTGCTAGCAACTAGCAGGCCATCGAGACCAGACGCCACCAGGACCGCTGGCTCGTTTACACTGATCCTGTCAGGGGGTGTTCTCACCATGCCTCCAGCCTGGCCAAGCCACACAGGAGAGAGAAGGCCCAACACGAACCTTGCCGACACGCAGGCACTGTTGCCCTTTTTGACCTTATTTTTTTGAAGGATACAAGGCTAGCACATGAAATCAACACTTCAGTATGTGACTATTCTGGAAATGATCTGCTGGACTCTGCATCTTCTCTTGCGTTTCTGGACTGCCCCCTCCCGTCTCTCCAGCCCACACCTGTTACCGTGCAGGCTGAGGGGCAGTGAATCCTCGAAATACCTGCTCAGGAGAATGAGAACATGGTTCTGGGGGCAGGTTTTGTGGAGAAATTCTTGAGTGTCGATCAAGCCCAGCACTTGCATGAAGAAAGAGCTCCTATTTACAAAGCTTAGTGAAACACATGGGCTCTGCTTCCTCTTAGCCAAAGGCCGCAAAGCTGCGAGCACGGGCTCGTGCTCCGCAGGGGCGGGTCACATCCCCAGGCCCCTAAGGGTCAGCGTTCTGTTCCCTTACTTCACAGGTGTAGTCGGGAGCACGTGCACTGTTTGAACTACTCTCCTGAAGAGAGTGCCTTAATTATTAAGGTTCCTTTTTCTCATACTTATATCTTTATTCGGTTGGAGGTTGGGGCGGGGGAGGGGGACATGAACAGAGTGTAAAGGAAGTGGGGGCAGAAAGTTTTCCCCACTGATCTAAAACTTAATCAAATTTGGCGTAGCACTAGGAATAGGCGTAGGACGTTAACTCCTTTTATTTCTCTTTGGTGCACAGAACAGTTACCTCCATGTGTGATTCTTAAAGGAGAAATTTCAATTTTCAGATTTTGAAAGTTCCTGTTAATAAAGTATGAAAAAATAACTAGACAAAAACTTTTGAAAATACCTTCACTACCTCTCAAACACTAAAGAGACCACACCACCACATGCACGCGCCTAGGTCAGGAGCAGGCCTGTGTCCTGAAAGTCTGATTTTCAGTGGGGTAATCGTGCCAACTGCCATGATCTTGGCATAAAGTCCTTTAGCTGCCTTTCACGCCTACTTCACACATCTAGGCGCTGTGGCTAAGAACACAGGACCCGGGCCAGAGAGAGCTGGGCGTGCTCCTCTCCCATGCTGGGGACACAGACCGGATGAGACATCTCATTGCTGCTTCCCTGACAGGGCAGCGGGAAAGACTGTCAGAAAACGCAGGGTGCTCTGAGCAAACCCAGGAACTCCATGGCGGTGCTCAGCTCTGGGTGCTGTTACTTCTCTTCAACTAGCAGGCTGTTTCAGAGTCTCTCTGAACATACTCCACGCGCCCCAGACGCTTGGCTCCCCGCCAGGTGGGGGCAGGCTGTGACCAGCGCCGACCACAGCCGGCGGAGGGCGCCGTGGCCCCACTCACCCTGCTCTTCTTACTGCTGGACATTTTATTCTTGATGTAGCTGAACGTCCGGCTGACTTTCGTTCCACTCTTCCCTTCGAAGTCTTTCTTGGAGGGGCTCTGTGGCAGGAAGCTATAGTTCTCTTCTGTTATGCTAAATAAAAACAAGATTTGTTTTTTTTAAAAGACCAGAGACTTGAAAAACAACACCTTATACGCAATCCCTGCAACAGACACGGTCACATTATTGTAGCTGCAAGTCAGAGTCGACGCACAAACTCCCAAGAGGGTTTTCAGTGACCTGGCGTTCGAGCCTCACTGCCAATCACTGGTTGTCTTATCGGGACCTTCTTAATCTAAAGTAGGCTCACAAACTTGTTTGCACCGCTGTGTGCTGGGAGGATGGGCTTATTCGGAAAGGCTGCCAACCGCGGAATTTTATGACCCGACGGGTGGCCGGCCGCCCAGCCGCAGACACCACACGGCTCTTGCCGGCGCCGGCACCGTGAAGACGCAGCGCTGCGCACCGGCGACCACGACGGCAGTTGGGGAAGAAACGGGGCGAGGAGCAGGCAGGGCGGGCAGGCGGAGGCGCCTCTCGGAGCGTCACACAGGTTGGACTTCCGCATCGGTGTGTTCGAGAAGCCTACACGGAATCTAAGCCCACCAGGATGGACACGTTTGTGCCTCGAGAAATTCCTCAGAGGATGCTGGGCACTCAGACACAAAATCCATTACGGAGAAAGGAATGTACCGCTCAGACCCCCTCCCTGTGCTAGAACATTAGCTTGGAAGTCTCCACAGGAAAGCAGATTTGCCGCAAGGGCCTCTGGGTGTGGGCAGACCGAAGGAGAACCACAGTCTGTCACATGTAGAGAACTGTTTACAAATAAAGTAGGCGGTTACTAAGATAAAGGGGAAATGGTAAAAAAAAAACCACCACTCTAGAAAGGGCAAATGCTAAACGCAGTCTGTCCAAGTGCAGAGAGAAGCATTCATACTGGACGCGTTCTGGACATCAGGTCACAACTGCCGCCTCTGTGAGAGGGTGGAAACTTAGGAACACCGCAGGGCAACCATCAGAAGCCCAAGCACGCTCAAATTATAAGAAGCCAGCTCCCAGGCACGGAAAGAGGTGTATGAAAAACAAGTCAAAATAGGGCTCTTCCACTGGCTACCAAGAGCCAACTCACTTCCTTGAACAGAGCTGTGTACTGGTTGTTAGGACAGCATCAAGAACAAAAGCGGAAAACTATTGAAGACATTATTTTAAAATGATATCGTCACTGGGCCTCCCTGGTGGCGCAGCAGGTTGAGCACCGCACTGTAAAGCATCCGCAGCACAGCAGGGTGAGTTCGATCCCTGGCCAGGGAGGGGACCCACAGGGCGCAGCAGACCTCTCCTGCCTCCCCGCTGCTCCCCTCAGCAGCGTGTTTCAGTCCATCTGCCTGTTCTGCTCCCCACCCTATCTCTGGTGAATCCTCTCACCTCCCGTGCCTCTGGCCTGTACCCCAGTTCTTGTGTGCATAAATAAATCTTAAAAAAAAAAAAAAAAACAACAAAACACAACAAGATTTATTTTAAAAAAAAAAAAAGATGATACAGGCATCTTTACAAAACATTTCTAAATCCACCACTCTAAATCCACCACTTAAGGAAGGAAGAGCCAATAAATTTGTCTACTTATTAGTTAAATGACACAAGACATTCTGGATGTCCTTCATGTCCCCAGGGAGAACAAGTAACAAAATAAGCGTATAGTACCTCTCAGTCAGATTAGCACTGGTGCTGTGGAAGGGCCGCGAATCTAGAAAACAAAAACAGCGAAAGGTCAGAAAACAAGGATTATACCCGGATGATAAACCGCTTTAAGTTTTTTTTTATGACGGAGCAAAGCAACAAAGTGTCTGGAAGCCAGCATGTGGCGCTGCCTCTCCTCCTGGGGGTTTGGAACGACCAGCTGAACTTAAAACCCTCAAATCAGAAGTGAGACAGGCAGCAAGAGGGAGTGAGTTTACCATGAAAACTTAATCCGTGATTCAAGTAACGAACCTTGAGCTGGGAATTGACATGTTCCCCTAGTGCCCAAAGACACAAGAAACACACTGAACCCCCGTCCACTCATCACTGTCTGTTTCCCCAGCCCTCTTTCTAAGGTCAGAACTGACCAGCCAGCTGTCGGGGCAGTGAGAGAAGAGACAGGGGAACCTCACTCCTTCTGTTTTCCCTCACACGTGTTCACAGAGCCTGAGCTACTCTGGGAAGTGAAGAGGGGAGGCCTATCCTCAGTGTTAGCTGCTTTCCAATTTAGAGGATATCATGTTCACAGATACTTTCTGCACGACTCCCAGGAGACGAAGGTCGCGCTGTGTAAGTATATGTACAAAACACAATCTTCCTTGTTGAGGCTGATTTCAGGGACTTCTGAGATGACAGTAAAGCTGCAGTTTGCTAGAGACTCGAAGATATTGCTGGTGAAGATACAGGGAACACTGGCTTTTGTGGGAAGCGACAGCCCAAAAGCAAGTTACCATCTTAATGTGTAGGCTCCAGATTCCACAGGTGGAGCAAACTTGGGAAATGAAATGACCTCTGTTACTACCCAAAACCTAAGAGCATCTCCTTTTCCCCCCAAATCATGGGCCTGTGTGAACATCTAAAGCACACCCTCAACACACAGAGAAGACGCTCTGTTAGAGATGCAGCTTTAAATGCACTCCAAGTGTTTCTACACACAGTGGACAGGCAAACATCCTGGCCTTGCAATTTAGCCAAAAGACCAATGCAAAAAGTGTTTGTCTACCTCACTTTTGTTCTTCCATGTATTCCAGTACATTCTCATCCTCTGTCTGCAGTTAGAAAGAGACTAAGCACAGAAGGTAGAGGTAGGTCATGCAGCCTCACCAGCACTGCAGCCTGACAATCGAGAGGCTGCCTGACCTCTGGGGGCCTGGCCCTTTAACCTTTTTAGACACGGCATGCTTTCAATATGTAAATGCCATGGTCAAGCTCTGCAGACCTACTCAGTGCTGCAAGCACTGCGAGTATCGGCGTGAGCGCAGGTTCAAGAACCAGGCCAAGGGCATGAGCTGTTGGTGGACAGGGGTTTTGTGACCGCGAACCACACTAAGTGGTGCGACAGGGAGGTGGAGCCCCGTGGAGAAGCTGCAAGGTCAAACCCTGACGGACGCGGCTTCTTTCAACATCAGTGCCCCTCGCACGCAGCCTCCCGGGCAGACACCACCCATCGGGCGATTCTGTACTGCTGGTAGCCACACCTGGTGCAACGGAAGTTAAACACACAGTTTTGGAGAGGGATGGCTCTAAGGACGACGTTACTCTCTGTTTGCAAAAACTAACTTTACTCTTCAGTTCCATCAGGAAACCACTTACGTCCCCTGGCAAATGGGGAGTCTCCACTCCGCCCTCTGTAACGCAGGATGGGGGAATGCAGCGAACACATTCCCGGGGCGGATTCTCCGAGAGGGGCTCTTTCCCCACTTGACCCAGGCAGCATCTGTGTAGTTCTGACTCCTTAAAAAATGAGCTGGCAGGACACACTCATCACCCCCCCAACCAGACAGCAGGCCCAGCACAGGCGCCTGGGCAGCTTTCGTGCCCACTGTGGTTCTCAAATGAGCTGCTCCTGGTGTACATCCCACCTCAGAAACTATACAGGTATATTTTAGCCACCACCTTTACTCACTCTTTTCCTCTGCATCAATGAGTTTCTGAGACCAATTCCAGCTTAGAAATAATCCTGCAAGTCTGTTTTTCTAATTGAGTGACTCAACAAGATGTTCCAGATGACAGTCCAGCGGATGTAGTTTCAGAAATGCCCAAATGCTACCAGCTGTGCAAGGCTGTGGCTGAAGCAGCTCATTTGTTTAAAGGGAGCACAGGCAGAAGCTGGAGAGTCCTGAGATAAGGCTGTTTCTGTAAAAGCACTTTGCTCCTTCCTAGCCAAGCGGGCTCAGAGGATACAGCCGCCAAAGCCGAGGAACAGCACTCTGGTTTCTCTAGCACCAATTAAACCGTGGCCAGAGACAACGGGCCCTGCCCCTGTGAACTCCCTCCACGAGGTAACAAATGCTCATCAGATGCCGGGAGATATGCTAAGGACTCTAAAATTTACATCTCAGCTGTCGCTGTTTCCAGCCCGTTAAGAGTTCAGGTACCCGAGGCGGAGTTTCAGTATCTGACCCAAGTCACACAGCCACGAAGTGGGCTTGCTCTAAAACATGGCTTAAAATATCTATAGGCCAAACACTGCAGGCTTCAAAATGACTGCACAGACTTTAATTTTAGTAATTCTAGCTAGAAAGACAGCGAGTAAAGATGAAGCACACCGAGCAGCTAAGTGATCTGGAGTCAGAGATTTAGGTCTGAGGTACACCAAGAACTGTCTGGCGTCCTGACACTTGAAAGGGCAGAGTACCCAGAACAAGGTTTTGAAAATCTTTTGTTCAACGGTCAGAACCTCAGCATCTGCAAAAAGATTTATCATGTTTCTAGAGCAGATTAAAAAAATGCAGCTGGGAAAATTAGTTTTCCTGGGCACAACAGTAATGGGAAGGCGCCGAGGAGAAGCGGTGTCACTGAGTGGGCCCATCCCCCGTTGCAGAGCCGCCCACTCGGGGAGCCGACCATGAATGTGTCACGGCGCGGCCGGGCAGGCAGACAGGATGCACCTTTCCTGCGTGGAGGGAAGGCGCGGACTCTGACCTAAAGGCGCTCTCCGCAGCTGCCCTCGACTTCAGTCCCCTGGAGTCCATGCCCAACAGTCCCCAGCAGCAGAAGGGGCGCTCCACGCCCCAGGGTTCAGGCCTCTGGGACCCTGTTCCTGCGAGCCCACCACACTCCTCACCGTGTTTGGCTGGTAACTGAAAATAGCCAAAAACCAACTTGGTTTTTAGAGGAAAGATCATGAAGGTTTACAGATGAGGCAAGGGAGTAAGTCACGAAGTAGAGGAAAAAGTTCTTGCTCTGGACACCTTCTGCCCGTGCAGGCACTACCGACGGCGGGGCAGGACCCCTGCCAAGCACAGCACGAGCCGGTCACGAAAAGGGGGTACAGAGAGCTGCGAGGGCTCACTCAGGAGACTTCCTGACCTTCCTGGGATCTTGCGCTCTGGCACTCCAGTCCCACCAAACCCACTGTGAACTAGTTTGCTTTAATAACTTTTATTCTACGTCAGCAAAACTTCTAATCCAAACCCAAATCAAAACAAAACTAGGAAAAGCTACTTCTGTTAAGGTCCTGTAATCTCATGTAACTGAGGTGAAGTCGTTACCAGGCAGCTTCAGTCACCAGGTCAGGTTTGCAGTGGAAGAGGGGACCACATGAATGCAGGCCACGGTTCACGAATCACCTCCCGTGTCTGACTGCACCACTGCAAGACCGGGCCTCCGTGGAGACAAGAGACAGAACATGCCACCACGCAGGTACCTGCCTCTGCCCCTAGCTGCTTTCCCCAGTGTCACCAGGAACTTATATCTTCCCAGCAAGTACTCGTGAAGAAACAAAATCTGCATTCAAAAATAAAACCAAAAGGTGAGGTTTCTCAAAGAACATGCAGCCCTCGGTGGCAAACATCTGGAGTGAATTTAAGCTGACGCCCCGCGTGACTCAGGCAGTGGATCCTGAATCGGCAGGAAGTTCCGTTAGCATTTTCCAGTGTGATCGTTTTGGCACTTGCTTAGCTGACTACATCTCAGTCTTCCTTAGTCCTGACAGGAAGTCTTCCTTAGTCTGAACCTGACAGGAAGTTCTCAGGAAGAAGAGCTCAGGAAATTCACCTTGGATTACATACTGTGGTAGCGTAAGAGTGTCTTTGGGACATGTGCATGTTATATCTAATTTATTCTCAAGTATTTCAGAAAAGACGTTGAGGAGAGTGATGGAGAGACTGATATAGGCGTGTGTATGACAACTTTTGGGGGACTCCCAGGTGAGGAATGTATAGTTCTTTGCACTATTTTTGTGATTATTTTTAAAGTCTAAAAAAAATTTTTTTTAAAGATTTATTTATTTATGCATACAAGCACTGGGATACAGGCTAGACATGTGTGGGGGTGGTGAGAGGATTCACCACAGACAGAGCGGGGAGCAGAACAGGCAGATCAACAGAAGTACACTGCTGAGAGGAGCAGCAGGCACAGCAGGAGAGGGTCTGCCGCACCATGTGGGTCCCCCCTGGCCGGCAGCAGGGATCGAACTTGTGCTGCAGTGGCTGCGGTTTGCTTCATAGTGCATTGCTTAACCCACTGCGCCACCAGGGAGGCCCCAAGTCTAAAATTATTTAAAAATCAAGTTTTAGAAAGTGTTCAGTGCCCAGAAAACAAATTCAATGTGTGAAGGCAGTCTTAGGCAGCTGCTACGGACAAAGGCCTCGAAGCTCATCTTCACGGCACCTTTGCTCTCTAAGTGCTCGGCCATGCAGC
The DNA here is from genome assembly GCA_019455555.1 of Galemys pyrenaicus. NCBI lineage: Eukaryota > Metazoa > Chordata > Mammalia > Eulipotyphla > Talpidae > Galemys > Galemys pyrenaicus. Next base: position 7,650,815 of record JAGFMF010011680.1, on the reverse strand, counting down.
AGCAGGCAGATTTTGGAAGTCAGTGACACAGGGAGAGAAACGAAAGAAGAAGTGTTTACAGTGTAACAATGAATTGAGAAAAGGCAGTATACTCACTGTCCAAGCCAGGATGGCTGATTGCCATTAACGAGATAGATTTTGTCAGTGGGGACGAGATGGCGGATGTACAGTAATTAAACGCCTGTTGCTTAGATCTGTGATGTGTCTGTGAAGTAAGAAAAGCAAAACACATTCTAAGTGCACGTTCTCATATTCTTAGTACAAAACTTCGTGTTCCGACCCTCCCTGGGCAGTATCCAGACTCTGTAGTCAGATGGACGCGGACTCAACTCTGCCCCACACTTAACAGCTGCTCAACTTCAAAGAAGTTCCTTAGCTAACTTGAGCCTCTGTTTTCTTCTCTGTGAAATGGGGATTAATTAGAGCTCTCATCTGTTACAGTGGTTTTGCATCCTTTACTCTAGTTATGTTCCAGACTAACACACAGCTACTGAATGCATAAATAGATAAAAGCAACGTCACTGGAGATACCAAACTACATTTCATTTTCTGAAAGTGTGACTATCCCTCAGAGATACAGCAGGACACCAGTAATATTCTGATTTTAAAGAACTGGGAACAGAGATGCAAGTGGAAAGTGCTTAAAGGTTACAGGCAAAGCAGCAGTCCATCTGGAGCGAGGTCTGATCGCTTTCATTTCCTCTTCTAAGATTAGCCTGCTTTTGCAGAAACATGAGGGTGGTTGAAATTTGGTAATCCAACTCCCCAGCAAGTCCACAGCAGCTCCAGGTCCACAGATTCCAGCCGGCTGCGGACATTCCTGCTGAAGACCCCAAAGGGCAGTCACCTGCCGTGAAGGCACTTCTGGTGTGACTGGCTCCCTTCCCTTTGTTCTGAAAGGACCCACTCCAATTGTTAGCTCTCTTCAGTTATCATAACTCTTCCTTCCATGCTAGGCTGAAATCAGCCTCTTTCTGACTTGCTTATGTTTAAAAGAAGCAATGAACATCTGTTCCTAGCATGAGCTCAACTCAATTGTGCCAAAGACTCCTGATTATTTAGAACTTGTTCCATGTGTAACCATGGAGTCTGAGGCAAATAGTTGCTATGTTTCAAACACAACCCTGAGGTCCAAAGAATGACCTTGGGGAAAGGGAGGGAACTTCAACAGGAAGCTGACTGCAGGCAACGCTTCCAAATCGGACATACACAGCTCAAACACCCACTGTGACGTGCCACAAAAAGCCAGGGGTGACCAGAGTACCAGTAGGTGTAAGCACAGCAAGGGACTAAGATGGTGACAACTTTATCTAGAAAGACTAACCCAGAAAGGCCACTGCAGAAAGACATCAGTGTGATTAATTACTATCACTTGCTAGAAGCCAGGGTCATCTATCAAATTCCTGGAAATGTCAGTTTCAGGAAAGTATCAGATAAGCAATATTAAGCCAATTAAAATGTTCTTATTTCCTCATCAAAATTCATCTACTTCAAAACATGGAAAGAATCAGTGAGGCCAACAGCCAGGGATTCGGACTTGAATGCTTCTCCCCTAACAAGAGCGTAGGGCCTTCAAGTCACTTAAGTGGGTCTGAGTTCTCAGAGGCTGGGGTGGAACCTGATGGCACAAAGTCTGTGATTCTGTTCACAAACCCACAATTTTGGTGTCTTAGCTCCACTTACAAATGATTTGGCACATGAAGTACACGTACAACTTTCTACTTGTCCAAGATGTTCTCAGTAGTCACCAAAGAATAATTTCTAGTTCTTCTTCCTTTTCTCTGTTGCCATTAAGCTAAACAAATCAAAACCATTGGCTTCAATAAATGTATTCTCTATTATTTTTCCTTTTCCAAAAAAACATGAGGCCAAGAAGACATGCGTGAGGGCTACGAGGTCGTAAGATTCCTTCAGCTCTCCAATCTGATTTTCACTAAGCCTCAGCTCTCTTAGGCTGCACGTGAGCCTAAGCGCCCTGTACTCTTCCAGTGACAAGTTTGTATTTGGTCATATCGCTGCTACATAGCAGAATGTAATCAAAATTTAAATGTCCCCCTCAAAACTTTATTCACCTAGTCAAAGAACAGGTTGTTTGAAATTTCTGTTTGTTTAGCACTGTCTCACATGGATGCGAATACCACGATCCTCTCAGAAATTAATCCAGAATCTCTTTGGTCCAAGAGGAGAGAAAAGGCCTGCTGATAAAAGGTAGGACACTGCAGAAAACATCCAATTCACATTCTGGACTCAAAACTCCTGGAGGGACTGTCAAAGTGTAAGTGCTAATGAAGGGACTGAAAAGAGGAGAACTAAGAAAAAAGCCATTTGATTTGGATGACAAGAAAGCCCATGACCATAAAGTAGAAGCTTAATGGCAGATGCTGAGACCACAGCCGGGAGTGCGGCTCCCTCAAGAACTTCGCAGTGATAAAAAGCGAAGAGACTAGCTATACCCTAGACAACAGAAGACAAAGAATTATTTTTCCAGCAAAGATGATCTGGGGATACAGTTTTAAGAGTTAGGGAAATTGGACAATGGTATGCAATCCTACTTCGAAGTTCGTTTTACTGTTGTAGTGGTTAAAAACAGTTATCAGTAAGAAGGAAAAACACACCACTGTGGATACTTCCCTAATGTAATACTTGGATGGAATATTTAAATCTATGCAGGTTAACGGTATTTTTTAATTAGTAATAAGTGTTAGAGATTGGCTTTGAACTAGCCTTATATAAACCTAAGCCTTGCCTTTTTGTTCTCCAACATGAGGATGTATTTACAGAAGTAATTTTTTCCCCCAAATTAGCAACAAACATCCATTTCAGTCTTACCTGCAGATCAAATATCCGCCTATGTTCTCTCTGGTCCGATTCCAGATCCTCTTCTGAGAGGGACACCAGAGAGCCACCCCGCTCCTCCCCACTGAAAGGGTGCCCGAGCTCTTTAGCACTCGCAGAGCTTATTTCTAGGGATGAGGATGGCTTGTTCCCGATGCCAGCAACTCCTGCCAAGCCTTCTAGACTGAAACTGAACAAAGAGATCACAAGAGTTAATTCATTCTCAGGCCCAGAAGGAAGGACACAAACTCTGTAGTTCTATCTCCCTTGCTCGTCTGACTTGTGTGTTTCCTGACAGAACTGCCCGCAAAGGAATCCCGACCTGCCCCCCACGGGTCCTGAGAGGCTGAGAGAACACTGCATGTAGCTCTCACCTGACTCACTCGTTCACTCAAATGGGAAACCATCTCAGATCATCTTCTCAGATTTTTTTCAGTATAACGTATGGGCAGACTACTTATCGTACTGGTCTTTCATTTACATGTGGTATGATTAATCCTCGCCAGACTCTAAGTGTGCTAATGCCAAAGAATTAGAGAAAACACGAGCACATGTAACTTCGAAGGCCTGTCCTGTGCTCACTAAGTGGATCTTCGTAACTTCAACAGTCGAGCTGACCTCTGAAAGTTCTCAGGGGCCCCCAACCCCAGACACGGCCACGTTACTTTGAGCACTGCCACCGGAGCGCACCTGACGAGACGCCCGCAGCTGAACAGGTGCCTGACAGTTGTTAGTTGCACACAGCCACATACAACACCTTAACTGGAGAGTTACTAGGCCTAGAGGGTTTTTTTTTTGTCCTGACAAAGATATTAAAAGTAAAATAGAAGCAAACTCAGGGCTTAGTATCTAAGATGGGATCCCCAGAAAATAAAGATTCTGTGGTCTGCAGAGTGAGAAACCTTTTCTGTAAGTGGAGGCTCTAAGAGAGATGCGCCATCTCTCTTCCTTGGGGCTAGGAGGCAGAATAATTCACACCTGTGACAACTGTAACAAAGTCTTCTTTAAAATAAGCATGATCTCAAAACAAAATACAGTTGCAGCTGACATGCCCTCAGGTACGAGGAGCTGGGCCTACCTTTACAGGTATGCTGAAGCGATTCTGTCTCACCGCCCGAACCGTAGTTGACAACTACAGCTTATTCTTGCACGCTGGCTTTTTGTTGTTTTTTTATGAACTCAATCCATATATCTCTATTTTCTCTAGTCAATAAACTAAAAAATGTCATATTTCAATATGACAATATAAATCCAGACGAACTACAAGTAAATGTCTCCACAGAACCCATTTTCAACAGCAGGGATAAGAAGTCAGGCTAAGTGAAGAAGACATTTTGTCTTCTAGTACGAATTATTTGTAAAGCCTGAGAAAGCCAGATCTATGCTACCACAAAACTTAATCCTGAAAACGTTTCAATAATTAAATCTGGTTGCTTAGTTGGGAAAAGAATATGAGATGATGAGGAGGTCTATGAATTTGGAATCTAAAGAGATTGGTGGATTTGGGAGCATAATAGAAATAAGTGCATCTTATTACTTCCCTCGCTTGTCATTGTTCTGCTCAGGATGTGGGCACGGCTAGAATCTGGGAATCAGGCAGGACCGAAACAAAAGAGCAGGGCCTGCCAAACCAGGGAGGCAAGTGTGCGCAGACAACACAGACCCACAGCCACTTGAGGCAAGCAGGACGCACCAGGCACACCGTCGGGCAGCACGGGCTGGACCCTTCCCACTGGACCAGCGATGCCCACAGCAGCGGCAACTGAGCACTGCGCACAGGCAAAGCAGGCTGCCGGGCGCAGTCCAGCCAGGGAAGCCAGCTCCAAGCCGGAAGCCCGCGCGCCAGGCGGCGGACGAGCGGCGATACCATACCTTCTGTAATTAAAGTCGGCGCTCAGGGCAGCAGAGTGCTGCAGGCCAGAGGTACACCAGCTCATACTGGGATGGCATCAGAGCAGAGACGGGATGGAGGAAAAAAGAGGAAACACAAGTGGGGTTACCGGGGTTGAAAGAAAGGGCACAGTTAGAGACAGATTTGATCATCAAAAACTTACAAAACAGATTTCGAACTCAGACAAAGGCTAGAACGAAACCATGGAAACGGAAAGAGATGCCCTACTGACGTCCAGCTAGCCAAGCTGCCGCACAAGACTACGTGAGCTCTGTACAGGATACCGAGTCCCACCGGAGCCTCGGGACTTCCAGCCAGCTCTGGACCGCGTGCCCCAGCCCCCGGCATTCTCAGTGCTCCACCACTGGGGCCTCCTCTCTGCACTCACCCACTCCCACGGCCCCGCAGTGCCGTCGGCCCCTTCACTGAAGGAGCAGCGGTCGGCTGCATGGGCAGGCTCAGCGGTCGTGGGTTTTTCCACGCCTTTCCAGTAAGGAGTCCGGTGAGCCAGACTGGACACAGGCCTACGAATGGCAGCCACATTCATCTTCAGGACCTCAAGCTAGAGACAAAGCCTTGAACAATGGCCCCACTCCCCAGTATTTTAATAACGATTGGATTTATTTTCTTTCAAAAAAAAAAAGGGGGGGGGCGGAATTCTATGGTACTGAGTTAGAGATGTTTCTTCATTTTTAAGTTTATGTCCATTTTTCCCACAAGATTTTTTTTTTTTTGTTTACAAATCCATTTTATCATTTACCTCCTTGATGTCAGCGCTGATCTTTATTATTAAGCAGCAGGGACAGAAGATGTGGGGCTAGAATACCCAGTAACTATAACCAGCTAAGAAATAACCCATTTAAAATATAAGGTGTTCTATAAAAGGGCCTGCATTAACAGGTCAGGATTTTGGCTAAATAAACGCTATTGTTTGATAAGCACAGGGCTAACTTTTGGGTCCTGCGGTTCTGAAGGACCTGCCTTTGCTTTCCGAAGGGACGTAAAAAAGAGGCTCTGCTCAGTTCCCTCTGAAGTCTTGTGGTGGGAAAAGCCACAGACCCCAAAATGATAAAATCTAATAACTTTCCTTGTTGCAGAGCGGTGGATGTGACAGAGGAAAGGAATCAAGAAAAATGTAAATCAATACATGAGCTGCCTCCCCAAAGCCCTTCTAAAAGCAAGCCTTCAAAATAACGTCAGAAGGTCATGCTCAGAAAATGTCAACGTAATTTTAAATCTCCAAACTGTTAATAAAAGGATAAATGATACCTATATATCCAAGTTCTAATGAAAAACAGCATGTGGGCAGGTACTAATGGAATACACACTGCCAAATTACCATTTCTGAAAATAGTGTCCAACATCCCTTCATTTCTCAGAAAATGATGATGATGTACTGGACAAAACTTAAAATGAAGAGCCCGGGGACCCACAGGGAGGCAGGAGGAGGGACGGAACAGCTTTTCCAGGAAGGCGCTGCAGGTCCCACAGTGCAGGAAAACTGCTTTTCCTGATACTTGCACCCCTCTCCATACATGTACCAGGACTGCACCTGAGTTCACTTCTGTACCTAAGATCTGGAATTGGAGGAAGCACCCACTTGAAAAGATCAAGTGGGGAAGATCATCATTACCTGCTTCCCAGCAAACGGCTTCAGCTCAATCAAAAACTCCTCTTCACAAATGTCTCCTCCTGAGAAGTTCCTAATAGCAATCTAAATCTGAAACACTCTCCAGGGCCCATTTAGTAAGTACCACACAATTCTCTGAATTCTAGAAAAAATTGGGTGAGTCACCGTTATCAAAACGATCTGAACACCAAAAAGTGTAAGAATGGGAAAAACTTCAAGTTGAAGAAACCATTTCGCATAGAATAGACACCAGCAATAAGTAAGTACCTATATATCATCTGATCGACGGAGACTTGACAATATCTAAGAGCAGACGGTTTAGCCACAGGTTAAGCAAATGGGGTGCTGTTAGTATATGCGCAGAGGCAACACGGTTAGTCCATGAAGTCAGTGAACTCTGTACCTTCTCCTATGAATGGGAGGCCTCCTGACAACATCCCCCAGAATGCGCATTGAACTGAAAATGAACGGTGGGAGAGGTGAGTGTCAGGTGAGACAAAATGAACACAAAGGCATGGAACAGAGACATCGAATGGGAAGAGGTGTGACTGCCAGAGAGAACCAGCACAGGGTAAGGGCATGAAAGAAGGGGAACGAGAGACGTGTCAACCAAAAACGGACCAACAGTTTCTGTGGGGAGCGGCTCTGCTCCCTCCTGGCTCTAAGACGATGAGGAACGAGGCTCAGTCAGTTATAAAAGTAAAAGGGTCCAGGGGAAAAATGTTCAAAACTTTAAAAGGGTTTTCTTTAGACTTTAAAATTCAGGCTACACTGACAGTACTGTAAGAATAAGTCAAACTACTTAAAGTGCCACCTAACTCTCACTCCATTCTCCAGAGGTAAGGGCACCGGTGCCAGGCAAGGCTGCGCACTGAGCTCGGGGGTCAGATTCCACACGACTGGAAACACAAGTCACTTAAGCGATAAGTTCGGGTCTTAGTCCGGTCACCATGTAATCCTGGGCAAATCATTTCATCTGAGCTTCAAGGGCCTCATCGGAGCTACGTGACACATGAAGTCACTTCTTGCTCTGAAGGAGGCCAGGGCCGAGGGTAGGGCTAAGAAAAACATGCTTGTGTACTACAAGAGCCCCAGTCTGAGGAGGTGGCACTTGTCCACAAGACCGTGCTTCAGGAAGCGCCTCTTGTAAGGCGCCCTGCCCGCAGGGGTCACTGCCCAGACTCTGACTTCTTCTGCCGGTGTGAATGGATTCTTAAAAAAAGTATATGGCACAAGAAAGCTGGGAAGGAAAGTTTTTAGAAACTGCTTCTTATATGATCTAGGATTTCAAGTATTTGTCAAAACTACCAAAGCGAAGCAGCTGTTCCTTGATAAGGTCCGCATCCTGCGCTCCCCGCAGAGATGGAGTCTTAGAAAGGTGGATTCTACTGCGTTTTCCTACGTGAAAATGGATTTGAACCAGTCTCCTCCGTTGCCACGGGATTAACAGCAGTGGGCGCATGGAGGGGCCTGGAGAGGGACGTAACGCATCATGAAAGGAGCCAGGGGAGCAAGCTCGTGTGTGAGGAGCACCGTGCGCTCCACGAGGGCATGGACTTGGCCGAGTTCACCTCTGGGTCTCCAGGACCCAGAAACCCCCGGCACTGACTGAATTAAAGGATAAAGGCGTGAGTGAATGCTACAGCTTCCGTGTACCCAGCTATAAGATCTGAGCTGCATTATTATAAAGGTGTCAAGGTCAAGGAAAATAAAAGGGTTAGCTGCTCCGGTTCTTGGCAACTGCTGCCTCCCGGGAGCCCACTCAGGGAAGGTGGCTGTGGAGGAGCTGCCCGAGCACGGCAGGGCCGTCAGGAACCCGGCTCCAACAGGCAGAAGCCAAATCCAGCTTCTCTTCTTAGACCCGCTTCCAACTCAAGGTCTGCAGCTGGCTGCACCTCTGAAAGTGCCCCCAGAGTGGCTGGGACATGGAAAAACACCAAGCTTCAATAGCATTTATTTGTACGTTCTCTTTATAAATCTCATTATTTGTATGGTCTCTTGATAAAATACTGCTACGTTGGATTTTATCAAAGTTTTAAGGATTAGGAACAGATGGCAACTGAAATGAAGCACTTGGAAAAATTAAAGATTTCAAGTTTTTCTTAACTCAAAACTGACATGAGAGTACACCAATACTTTTCTAGTCTACTAATTTCATGGACAAATCTGGCCTGAAAAAATGTTAACCATTATTGAACACCCACTACGTGGGAGACCTGTTTCATCTGAAATACAAATTATTACAGATATTCTGAAAGGCACATATTTTATACTTGAGAAAAGTAAAGCTCAGAGGGGTCAAGGAATCTGCCCAAGGCATTCTACGGGGAGGCTGGAGAACTGGCAAAGACCGCACGGCTCCCTGACGGCACAGCTGGCATTCTTCCACACCAGTGTCTCCTAAAATCTCCCGCCTAAGAGAACCCCAAGTGAGCAGACACCAAGAGACGGAACACAGAGCCGCCCTCTCACCTGCGCTGGTTCATCTCTGCGTCGTTGGCTGCGTTCTTTCCGGGCCCCCAGCTGTGCCTCCGGAAAGGGGACAGAGAGCGCAGGGAGCCCCTCCGAAGGGAGCAGCCTGCGGGCACTTCAGTGATGCTGTCCATCTCCTCCTCCTCCATGTCTCCGGAGCAGGCGGGTTCGCTCTCGCTCTCACGACCCTCAGCTCCCACTCCCTGGCTGTCAAAGCCATCGAGGCCTTGCTGAGGCCTGGGTCTGTTCACACTTGAGATCTGGGGGAGGGAGACGTCACTGCCATGTGAAGAATGGTGGTCCAGGGAGGCCGTGTCGTCGGTGGAAGAACCGGAGCCGGTGATGTCGCAGGCCAGCTGCTCCTCCTCGGGCTGCAGGGAGAGAAAGCACGTGGGTGGAAGCGGGAAGTCACAGGTGGCCTCCAGCAGACTTGCCTTCCTCAAAAACAACCACACACTTGCTCTGAAGGCCCAGAGGGGGCTATGACCTAGGCTCCTTCTAGCCTCTTCCTGGAGGCAGAAGACTAGAAGTGCATGGTCTGCAACAGGACGAGTCACCAGTTTGACGAATTTTATTTACTGGCCACCACACTCACCGCATGAGGGGTGCGCGTTGTATGTGTTATTTCTTTTAATCCTCACCACGACTTGACTCAGCAAGTACTCTTACTCCCATTTTACACACAAGAAAGTGGAAGCAGCTTGAAGAGGTGACAGCACAAACTCAAGATTCTAATTCAAGCACTCTGGGATAGGGATCCCTGTCTTCAATCTCTTCGGGCAATACTAGGTAGAGCAAGCCTTCAGTCCTCATGCTAGCAACTAGAAAATGGATACGGAAAGGCTTAAAATTAAACTGAGATGGGGCCTGGTCCTAGAAGTAAGAGCTGAAACTGCCAAATCTTCTAAAAGAGAAATTATCACTATGGGGGCAAATCAACCACAGGACGGGACAGAGAGCAACGTCCACAGCGCGCCGCGAAGCGGACTCCACCAGAATCCTGCTCCAGGCGTCGTCGTTATGAACACAGGCAGGCCAGCCACGGAGTGGGAGAAAACATACGTGCAAGACGTAAACCTAGCGATGGGCTGGCATCCGGGAGATATCCAGAAGTCCCGCTTCTCAACAAGACAAACAACCCCGCTTCTTTCGTGACGGCGTGCACAGCAGCCCCCACAGAGCAGACAGACGGCCAGTGAGGCCGTGCCCACCGGGCCGTCGCCTGCAGGCAGGTGACTCATACCACATAAGGGTCACTACACAGACAAGGGGAAGTTAAAACAAAACTGAACAGTCACACAAGCTGGTGAGGCGGTGGAGCAACAAGAATTCTCATGTATTGCAGGGGAGAACCACTTTGGGGAAAGATGGGACACTTTCTTACAATAACTAAATCTACACCTGCCAGAGGGTCCTAGCAGTGCCACTTCTGGGTATTTACTTACCAAAGAGAACGAGTATCTATACTCTAATAAAACAGAGTTCTGAGGTAGGGAAAACCAACTTGTGGCAGAAAAAGAATTGAAGAGTTTGGCTTTTAGGAAGTTAGAGAGGAGATGGGAAGGGACACGAGGAAACTTCCCAACGTGGCGACAATGTCTTCTCAGGGTTTGGGTCACAGAGTAAGTGACTGTGTCTGTCAAAAGTCATTGAGATACAGCTATTATGGAAAACAGCAAGGAGGCTCCTTGAAAAAATTTAAAGCAGGAAGTACCATGTATGATCCAGCAATCCTACTTCGGGTGTATATCCAGAGAATATAAAGTCACCGTCTGGAGGAGGTACCTGCACTCCCATGTCAACAGCAGCATTATTCACATTTTCAAGACACAGAAAGATCCTAAGCGTCCACCAACAGACGAACAGACAAAGAAAATATCATCCAGCCTTTAAAAACCATGAAATTCTGCCACTTGTGAGAACGTGAACGAACATGGCAGACATTACCCTAAGTGGGATAAGCAGGAAGAAACACACCGTGCAGTCTAACACTGGTGCGCTCACAGCACCAGAATGATGGCGGCAACCGGGCTGAGGGGTGGGGGCAGCGGGGCATGGCAGGCTGAGGGCTTCAGAAAACTTTCAGTTACGGGCTGCCGGCCTGGAGACCCCGTGGGGCATGGCGACATGGTTACTAACAAAGCACTGAACACGACGTTTGCTGTGACAGCAGACCTCACTGCAGGCAAAGGTGACTCCGGGTGGCCGTGGGAGTTAGCGGTTGTCAGAGTCATTTCACATCACACTGTATGCCTGAAATCTGCTTGATTTCTGTTTGTCAGTTACAACTCATTTAAGCTGTGGAAGAGTCACGGACCGGTACCCTGGAGCCCATGTATGTTCATGTATGTAAATCTTCCAACTCTTCCAACCAGCCTCCCCCCACACAAAAAAGAGCCATCATATAAGCAGAGTGACTTTCAAGTATTTAGGGGTGAATTTATTGATATTGGTAAGTTATTCTAAAAAGCGGAAATCAGGCGGGCTGTTGGGTGAACAGAAGGACAGACTATTGTGTAACAAAGCAAAAAAGATAAATTACAGAACTTAGGTGATGGGTGTTCACTGCATAATCCTTGCAACTTTCATGTATGTTTCAGAAATTTCTTAATAAAATGTTGGGGGGAAAATGTCCAATTGGCTTTGTGAACCACAGTAGCATTATGGCATATGTAAAGAGGTATATGCTTCACATCCACTCACCCACACAGGAATGGAAAGTTAAATACTTTGTCTCTTACTACTACACCTGAAGGACTCACGCTTAGTACTGCCGAAATATCAGTCCTTTAGTTTTCATTGATCTATTCACTAACATACATAACTTATTGTCTACTGTATTATACACAAGACACCCTGTGATGCGCCTTGGGAAGTAGCAATCTTAAACCCCTAGTGTATAAGCCACTCGAGTGCTTGGTGCACTTGTGTGCAACATTTTATTTAAGAATCACTAATTCAGTTCTGAAGTTTTAATAATTTTAATACTGTAGATACACAGATTTTTAAATTTGGAGTCTAAATGTATTTACTTTTATGTCTAAAAGGTTAAAAAATAAAATGTACTACTTCTGGCTTGGTGGCCAGGGGACCTGAGAACAAGCGACCACGTGTGAGAGAGGATATTCCCTTAAGGTTGCACATCACAGGGAAGTGACTTTGGTTGTTCAAACTAGCCGCAGATTTCTTACTCTTGGAGAACAGAGAACTGTTGACTATTGTCCTTGCGGCTACAGAGAGGCTGAGCACACGTGTCTTTGCTGAGCACACGTTCAGCCCCAACCAGTGCCAAAAAAGAACACCAGGATTTCTTCTCACTTTAAAAACAAAAAGCAAGCTTTAAGCTACCGGTCTAAGGAAAAGAAGTCAGGAACCAGTACACACTCGAAAGAACAAACGGGCACCTGCAGCACTCACCCACAGCCCCATTTCGCAGGCAGTGCACTGAACGAGCAGGCGCAGGCTGTGCTGAGAGTGCGTGACAAGCGGGGCAGGCCGTTACAGGGCTTTCTGGAAGGCCAGTGCTACATAAGCGCTGCAGGAAGTGACCTAATCTCAGCTCCCAGTTCACAGAAGACAGTGTTGCAACGCTCTGCCTACAGATGACTCTCTAGAGGGGGAGGAGAGGAGGGCTCAGCCTGGGAAGAAGCTCCGAATGTCTAATGCCTGCAGTGACTGTGGGAGACGGGGAAGGGAGCAGCTGGTGGCCTGTCTGATTCTCTCTGCTGCTACGTTAATCATGGGCTATTAAAGCCAGAGTTGGGAACTTGACAGCAAAAAACTAGCAAATGAACCGATTTAGAGTCATGTCTAGGTACAAATCTTACTTCTCTTACTGAACAGCTGAGTAATTCTGAGTCAACTTTTTTTTACCAGTATGAGTCTGTTTTCTGGGGAATGTAATGAGGACACAACCACCACCCACCCCGCAGGGCGGCTGGGAGGCAGCATGAGCTCACCCATGAAACAGTGCACGCGCTGCCTGCTGCAGGGAGCGTCCCGACCATGGCCTAGGCGCCCCCCTTCCTTTCAGAGGTGCGCCCTGCGCTGTGAGTGCTGGAGAAGAGCCTGGTCACACCCAACTCGTGGAGAGCCGAGCGACAAGAAGGAAGGGCCCCGGGTCTTGCTTGGGCCGCCCCGGCCCTCCCTGGGCATGAAGAGCCAGGGCACACCCGCGTTTCTGGGCTTCCCTAAGCCCTCTGCGAGGACATACAGACGCTCATTTGCTTCAGCTTTAAAAACCTGTCCGTCTAGTCTCCCCGAAAAAATGATTAAATCTAGCACCAGCCATCAACAAACTCCTGAGTGCGTTTGGCAGTGATCAAGAAGATAAATAAAGGAAGCTCTAGTCCTCCACAGCTAGGAAACCAGCCGCTTAACCTGGCGAGCAGAGTCGCGTCCTGTGCGGGGCACCCCCAGGGGCAGGTACGTGCACCTGGGAGCAGGTGTGAGCACACATTTCTTAATCAAGACTTCTCAGATTTTCTTTTTACTATGAAAATCTCAGACATACAGAAGTGTTGATCAAATCCCACATATCCATGACCCAGTTTCAGTGACCAGTAATTATTCAACTTTAAAGGTGGAACACGGAGATATTATCTAATCTACTTATCTCTTTAAAAAGCAGTGTATTTCCAGAGTCATGGCCCTGAAGAATGGTATTCCCCTGGGGGACGGGGGCACTTTACAAGTTCTTGCCCTGAGAACTCCCAATCATGGTGGAAATTACCCAATTCTATTATTAATATTTTTTTAAAAAACAAAACCCCACCGGCTTCCCTCCTCCTAAGTAACTTCAGGGAAGAAGAGATCCTCCAGCAGGTGGACTTTTACTTCACAATCCCGTGAATCAAATCACTGTGAGTTGGAACAACAGGAGTCCTGAAGCTCCCTAAATCTTCCCAAAGACTTCTGGACCACAATGAGCACAAGGAAAGGAACATGGTGGCCCAGGCTTGGGGCTGGCCAAGAACTGCTGGGTAAAAATGAAAGGCAAACACTGAGGGACAGTCACAGAGGCCCGAACACGTTCCAGAGCAGGGTCCAGGGGTCAGCTCTCCGTTCTCGTCAGCTTCCTGTTCAGCAGCACCACAGCACCTCGGAGAGCCCAACCAGCCGCTAACGCCAGGCTCTCCTGCCTTCTCCCCAGTCACTGCCAACCCTCTCCCTTACGCTGTCTTCACAGCTGCCACGGTGCTGTTGCCCCTTCACCCCTGCGATTAAGAAAACCACTGTGGTCTTATAATTGAGCATCATTTGCTGATCTGCTGAGGGCAAACCCTCTATTTTCCTGAGGAGACTAACCAGAACTTGCTGCAACCAGAAACAAACATAAGCAAAAGACAGCAAACCGTCCCCATCCCTTATTCCTTCAGAGAGCCTCAAATTGCATGAGAACATGGGATGAATCATGAGGATGGACCAGGCTTTTCTCTAGGGAGAACGCCGGGCTCCCTAGAAGAGATCCAGGAAGTCGCAAGTAAGCAGGCTAGATGAGAGGGGGTGACATCATCACGCCCAGGGGCGAACTCCAGGCCTGAACACGTTCATCAGAAGTGACGCCATGGCGAGGTCACACACATGACACCCTATCGTCTGAGTTGTGGTCCTTTCCAGCCCACTGGAAAGTATTCGCTGTCACCTGACTTAATTCACACAAAAGGAACTTGCATCTCTTCATGTCTCATTGTCAGCTTCAACATGTATGATTCCACAGAAAATAAAGTGGACGGTGCCTGTGCCAAGCCAGCAGTCACCTGGCGCTTCCTGCCCCGAGAGAGCACCTGCATTTGCCGGAGACCATGCTGGAGCCAGTGGCCTGAGGCCAGAGGAGCCGCGTGCTGAGGCAGAGGGTACCTTGGAGAAGATGATGCTGTCCACGTCCTCACTGGGTGAGTGGAAGAGGTCAGAATCACTCCCAGATTCTCTTTTCAGTACATCTTGCTTTGAGGCACAGTCTCTGTGCAGACCAACTTCCAGAAAGTTCTCACACTCTGAAAAAGAACATTTATTCAACCAGTCATTAACAGAATTCAGTCTCCTCCCATCCCAGCAAACAACCGTTAGTCCCCATCCATATCAGGCAGCTGGGAAGCACAGACATGAGTGGCTCTCAGCTCCAGTGGACTAGGTCACCACAGGCCACCTGTGCATTTGCTGTGGTCACCATAAAATGGGGATTTAGAACCATCATTCCATTGCTATTTAGGTATTTACTTTCCCCCTGGTAGTTTTTTCTTTTGCTAACCAGAAACTATGTGATAGCACTGTGGCCTATTTCCAGGTTGAGACGTAAGTTCTTTGTAGAAACTTGTTACTTTTATCAAAATATTAGGGGAGGGGGCACACACCTAAGAAACATATCAACATATTAAATTTATGGATTTGACTGCATAACACAAGCATAATTTATTCAGCTTCTCCTACCTCAAACAGACCCAATATTTGGAGATGAGGTACTGAAGCAGAAAAACCTACCATCCAGTCTGTGTCTACCTCAGCCATCCAGGACAGAGCCTCTGTGGACTGAGGAAGGGCCCCTGACAGGAGTGTTACAGTGAACAATCAGGGAATACCAAAGAGTGCAGCAAAACTCAGACAGTATCCTTTCTCTCTTGTTAACTTTGTAAACAAATGGACACGTGACCAGGAGCAACAGATTAAAGAGACTGTACATGGTGAAACCAAGAACCCCAAAGACAGTCAGTGAGTTGGAAGATATCAGCCTGCTTCAAGAAACCCTGAAGGTGACAAGCACATCTCCGTCCTAGTTCGCTTTTTATGCGTGCTTTGGATAGATGTAGAGACCTGCTTACCGAATCTGCAGGCGATGCTAACTGACGAGTAGAGAGTCTGGCTACCTGACAATTCAGGAGAACTCTACCTGGAGTTCTGGATGAGAGCAAATTGAAGAGGGCCTGACAAGGGGATGGCAAACAAGAACCAGTGCTACGTTAGCTCTACAAATAGATGGTGCACCCACATTCCAGGGGGACGGTGTGCACCAGCCTGCTGCATAAGCACGTGCTTGGTCCTTGGAAACATTGATATTTAAATCCTCACAAACAGGAGATGCACACAGGGCCACGAGCCCACAGCACTTGACGTACCTTCAGCTTGCCGAGGGGGTTTGGAAAAAAAGTGCAAGGACAGCTGCAGGTTCGTGCTGTGCTATTCCAAAGCAGGACACAGCCCAGTGAGTGGGGCTGCAGAAATGCACTGTAGCTGGGGCCCACAGGAAGTGGCGGCTAGACCAGGTAACCGCCACTGTCTTAATTCTTAGTCTTCGCTGGACAGTAAGTGAGCATTTGTGTGTGTATGCTTACGAAAACCGGTCTCATCTGGCTAGTAAACCACCTGGGCTATAGCTGGCGCTCTTCAAGGGCGGTCAGAGGGGCGCTGCCTGGGCATAATTCATGAATCACTTATTGGTAACATGACCTTCCTATCAACGAGGAATGTGACTAGGGACTGGGGAACAGCCCAATACAAGGAGATTGTGTGTGTGTGTGTGTGTGTGTGTGAGCACGAGCGCGCGCGCACACATACGAGAGGGAGCTTACAATCTTGCAGTAGAAAGGAAAGTATTAACAGCGACAATTTCAACACAGAAGCAGCAGAGGAGGCCGCAGAAAGAGAGGCAGGGCCCAGAGACTAATCTGAGGACGCTCTCATTAGAGGCAAACTGCCCCTGGTGTGTGTCACCGAGCGCCGGGCAGTGGGAGCAGCCCTGCCTTGGAGCGACCGGAGAGCACAGTGACTCGGGGCACCGCTATCCCACTCCCCCAAGAGTATGTGCTAACGGGCTGGAACTGGTGGGTGTGAGCTTTTGACTTCTTCCCTTTCCCCGACTTGGAAAAACACAAAACTCCATTCCATGGTTTAGGGGAAAGTCGGGGGGCTGGCCAAGAAGAGAAAGGGCTGTCACAGCAACTATGCCGAGCTGCGAGTGGTCCAGCTGGCAGGCCAGCAGACCGCGTCCAAATTCCAGACTGGAAAACAGACCCGCTCAGGACGTTCTAATGGAAACTTCACTGGGAAGATCCAGCTTCACCCCGCAGGAGGGCCTCGCCCAGAAGACACACCCAGGCCAGCACCGTGAGGAGGCTCAGAGCGTGAGGGGAGGACGGGTCCGCTGTGCGACTGCAGGGACGGCCGAGCTGGAGGCCGTGACGCTGAGCAGCAGGGACAGAGGAGGCCTGTCGTCCTGCAAAATGCCACAAGCAGGGGCCCAGGCAAAGGCCCAGCACAAGCTGGTGAGCCCAGAGTGGGCGGAGCCCCTCCTCGCTTCCTAACACAGGGGAGGGGCTCGCAGCGAGCACTGGCTCAGAGAAGGAAGCTCTGCTCAGGCCTAGGGGTGACTTCTGACAGCCCAAGGATCCCAGGCCAGAAATTTCACCCCTCAAGTCTCCACCTCCACAGCAGTGAAATGGGAAGGTCAGCACCTCCCTGAAACGGCTGCTGTGCCCTTAGAAATCAGCTATACGTCAAGTGAACAGAACTTAACGCTAGTCACTGCAGCCCCACCCCCGGGACACAGCTGGTGCCCACGAGCCTGACGAAGTTAAGGCTTTATTAACCGAGGAGTGTGACTTCACAAGTGCCTCACAAGTACCTCATGGGCTCCTCCTCCCAGCCCTCATGCAAGAGACTGTTTCTGGGTGGCGTGTGATCTGGTAGGTTATTTTGGGTCTCGGAAGGCATACAATTTTTTCCACATAAATTAATGGTAACAGTGTTCCCAAACCCCAAAAAACAAACTACGAGATAAGAATGTTCTAGTTTCGGATGGAGAGGGCAGGGGGTCTATACTGTGGGGTGAACCAGCACCATTTTATGACCCACATATAAATCTGCCCATAAATTTTGAGTCCTGAGTCAGAAACTAGCATTTAGTTTCAGAAACTAGCAAAATGTATACTTTTACAAGATGCTATCTAGTTGCCTGGATTCAAAACTACACCCATGCAGACAAATTACAGCTGGCCCGAGGAGGACCAAGCAGCAACAGGCTGGACTTAGCTGGAAGAAGCTCATCAAGATGATATCTTGTATTTACCTGGAACTGAAGACTACACAGAAGGACTCTGAAATAGGCTATCTTACGTGATCTAACCCTCCTGCTCTCCAGCTGTGTTTACAAAGTGAAAGAAAGAAGCATGCAATACTTGCAGTACCTAGACTTCATAAAGAACTGTGTCTAAAGTCAGAGTCTTTACTCTGGGGTTCAGAAGCATAGTCCAAATCGTGGATTCTGTTAAACTGGGGTTTAAAAAGAGTCACTCTAAAAAGAACAAACTGGTTATGCTCAGGTTGGAGGTGGCAGAGGAGAGAACAAAATTCAAGACTAAACCCAGGGGGAAAGGCTCAGAGGTTCAAAACTCGTTCCTGTAAACGAATACATTAAACTAGAACACAGTGGAGAAACTCCTGTAAATATTCAAACACAGTGGAGAAACTCCTGTAAATATTCAAACACAGTGGAGAAACTCCTGTAAATAGTCAAACTGCCACTTGAGTCAACCTTCATGTGTTAGCGGTTTCACTTCTTGGTGGCTGGGAGTGACTACACTTGAAGACAAAGCCCCAGTCTGAAGATGCTGAACACAGTGAAGTGTGTACTTTTAAGCAGAAGATTCTGTGGGGCTGGAAGAGGGAAGTGTCAGCGAAATCTGTGCACCTGGCCAATCTTATCACACTGACAAAGAGCCTAAACTCTGCTATAGGATATAACAACATCCTTTAACAGCGTCTCTCTGTCAGACAAAAAAGAGCATTTTTCATATTTGTTTCCAACACTTCCTTTGAAGGACATTCAGAGAGCTGAGACTTCGTAGGAATTCTGTGTAGGTAGAGGATTTCAACCGTTTTGTTTGCAAACATAGTACTATCGCAGGGCACCCAAAGCTAAAGTGTTTGGAAAAAGACCAGTAAATGAGGACTCAGTAATTTTTAAAAAGCAGGTCAGTAAAAACGGTGAGGCCAACAGAGGCTGGGAGGTTCAAGCAGACCTGAGAGCCCACACAGCCGCGGAACAGGCAAGGGGACTTAGAGTTACTCCCCAGGTCCCTGGGACAGCACCCCAAGAGTGAAGGCCGGTCACACGGCAGTGACGGGAGGCAACAGGGCACCTCCCCGCATCACAGGGAGAGCAGCTACCAAGGGCGGAAGGACTCCTGAAGAACCGCAAGGCGTGTGCCCTGCGCCGCTAATAAGCAAGGTCTGAAGGGCATGGGACTTTGCGCAGCTGCTGCTACCTCGCACATGCTCCAGGGGAGACGCAGCCCCTGGCATTACTGACAGGCTGACAGTGCTCCATCTCAGCTGCACAGCAGAACTGTGAGAGGTCTTTAGATCCTGAGGCCAGGTCACACCTCAGGCCAACTACATTCGAATTTTGGGGGCAGGAACCAGGCATCAGCACATTTTTAAAGTTCCCCGATTAATTTCAGTGTGAAGTCAAAATTGAATCACAGGGTTACTCCTTACTACTATGAACCTGGAGTTTTAGTAGTTTAACAAACTTTATCACCTGAACATGCACGGCACAGAGGCCATGCCTTCACAGGTGAAATAATCACAACACCACATGTGAACTCGTCAACTGAAATCAAGTATAGGTAATGATATAACTGGTGATTATTTCAGTCAGAAGACAAAGTGCCTACAAACCCAAATCACATACACTCTCTTCCTCTGATCTACTGACAATGCGGCAGGAAGGACAGAGCTCTCAGTCAAATAATCGGTGATCAAAGAAGACTGTGGCCCCAGGAAATGGCCATTTCGCAGGCAGTTATTCAAGCAGTTGGAGTCGGAAAACAGCTGCTCACCTGTGCTCTTCGCAGGAGACACCAGAGCTGCTGTATCGGGGCATGGCTCTATTGTACACCAGCTTCCTCGGTTTATCTGAAGGAAAAGAAAAGCAGATTAAGTTTCAGAAGATGAAACGAAGGGGGATGATTTTATAGCTGCTCAGAGTACACCCACTGTATCAACGCTTCTATCTTTTTAACACCTTATTGTGACCTTATGTCACAATACAATAAAAGCAGTCTACACTGAATTCAGGCTCTAAAGAGACTGTCAATAGAGCTTAGGAACAAACCCTGAAAGCTGATTATGGAACTAAAATGTACGGAGAGGAGAGGGTCTGGGGGAGGGGTGAGAACAAAGAAGGAAGGGAACACAATGAACTATGGTGGAGAATTCTGGGTAACTTCCTGGTGGGTGTACTATGCTGGCCATACCTGGGAGGGTATGCAAACTATCACCTCAATTAAAATTTAACTAATTAAAAAATAAAGAGGGCCTCCCTGGTGGCGCAGTGGGTTAAGCAACACACTGTGAAGCAAACCGCAGCCACCGCAGCACGAGTTCGATCCCTGCTGCCGGCCAGGGAGGGGATCCACGTGGCGTAGCAGACCTCTCCTGCCTTGCCCGCTGCTGCCCTCAGCAGTGTGTTTCAGTCGGTCCGCCTGTTCTGCTCCCCACTCTTGTCTGGTGAATATTCTCACCTCCCGCGATTCTGGCCTGTACCCGCCCCAGTGCTTGTATGCATAAATAAATAAAGCTTAAAAAAAAAAAAGAGACTGTCAATAAAAGTTAGGGATATTATAGCAGTAAGAAAAAAAGATCTGTAATGAGGAAGACCTTGGGCCATATCAAGGTTGAAATAAAAAAAGGCTAGCAAATAAGGTTGACCAAATAGTAAAGTACATATTTGATGTTCTTGTTTGCAAGTAAAAAGAAAGAAAATCAAAACAATTCTTACATATTTATTCAAGAATTATTATGTTGGATAGGAGGTTAAGAATTTTCTGAGTACCTAATTTAACCTCCACAATAGCTGCAAAAAGTCTACATGGCCTTTACCAAAGAATGACCAGACTCTGAGGGGCCGCCGCCGGGGCAGTCTGCCGCTGCACAGCATGGGGACAAATAAACGCACGCCACTGAAAAGCGCTTCATCCAACCTTTCCAAGTTCAGCCATCTTGACATCGCACATCACAATGCTCTAACTAAAACAAACAAGTTTTATAAGGGAACCAAATAAAGGACCAAGGAAAAGGGTAATAACGATTAAAAAAAACCTCACAACACAACAAAACCAAAAAGACAAGGACAAATCAGAAACACTGTGTGTGGGGGCTGGGGTGAGGGCACAAGGGACTGAGGTGACGGTGCACTGGTGACATGTGGTGGGAATGGGGACCACAACTGATGTCAAATATATATAAGTAAATAAAATACAATTTTTGAAATTGCTGTTAAAAGTCTGACTGTCCTTATTTAGTAACTGATAAAGCACAGAGACACCAAATCAGTAATGAGACAGGAAATTTGAGAAACATCAGTGCACATCTGTGCATTCTAATGGACGTGCACAGAGCATTGCACTCAAGCAGCAGAACACACAGTTTTCAAGGGCATGTGGAATGTTTGCCAAGACAGCCCACACCGTGGGGCATAAAACAAGTATCACTTTGAGACCTAAAATCATATAAAGTATGCTCTCTGACCACAACAGTATTAAATTAGAAATCAAAAACAAAAAGGTACCTGGAAAAACTTCAAATATTTAAAAACAACTTACAAAAGAAACCTTAAGGAAATATTTAATATTGGTTAAATAACAGAAAATATTTTGAGCTGAATATAGACAAAAGCACCATGTATGAAAATTTGTGAGAATCAGCTAAAACAGTGCTTAGAGCAAAATTTATAATAGCTGAATGCCTGGATCAGTAAAGGAAAGTAAGCTTCCACTTAGAAACCAGAAGCAGAGAAAATCCAATGAAATAAAATAAAGAAAACAAAGAGCAGAAATCAATACAACAGCTAAACCATGAAATTAAAAAAATGTAGCTATCAAATGCTAGAGTTTGATACAGTTATCTATATATATCTACATCAAGCTGTAGTTAGACTGGTACAGAATACAAGAAAACCACAAGTAACCACATCAGGAATTAAAAGAGGTATCATTACAGATCTCACCGACACTGCGAGAACAATAAAGAAATTATCATGAACAATTTTACAGCAAAATTCAACAACATTATGGAAATGTTCCATAAAAGACACAAAATACTAAAATCCACTTGACAGCCACCCTAAATGACCCATCTGATTAAAGACACTGAATTCATAGTTTTATTATTATTATTTTTTTATTTATGCATACAAGCACTGGGGTACAGGCCAGAGGCGTGGGGGGGGTGAGAGGATTCACCACAGAGAGCGGGGAGCAGAACAGTCAGATCAACGGAAGTACACTGCTGAGGGGAGCAGCGGGCACAGCAGGAGAGGTCTGCCGCACCATGTGGGTCCCCTCCCTGGCCGGCAGCAGGGATCGAACTCGTGCTGCAGTGGCTGCTGTTTGCTTCATAGTGTGTTGCTTAACCCACTGCGCCACCAGGGAGGCCCCTGAATTCATAGTTTTAAACCTTCCTGTAAGGAAAACTCCAGGTCCAGTGATAAATTTAGAGAAAATATAATACCAATTCTACACAAATTTAGAAAACAGAAGAAAATAATACATTTTATGAGCCAGCTACCAAAACTAGACAAATGCATTATCAGAATACTAAATCAATTACCCTCAGGAAGACAGATGTAAAAATCATGAACAAAATTTTAGGAAACTGAATCCAGCAAAAAGAAAAAAAACTTACTATGATCTAGCAATTTCATCCTAGAAATGCAAGAATGGTTTAACATTTGAAAAGTCAATTTATTAACAGATCAACCCCACCCCCTGACTAATGATGATCAAAAATGCAGAAAATAATTTGGCAAAATTCAACACCTATGCATAAAACTCACAGAACACTGGGAACTGAAAGGGAATTCATCAAACTGATAAAGGGCATGGGCACCTATTAAAACAAACGAACTACTGTAAACATTACACCCAATGGTTAAAAACTAAATGCTTTCATTCTGAGATCGAGAACAGTGCAGGAAGGTCTACTCTCACTTTACATTTTACATTGTGCAGAAGGTTCTAGCCATTACAGTAAAGTAGAAAAAGAAGTAAAATGCACAGATTTGGAAAGGAAGAATCATAACTCTTCATTCACAGATGACATGACTGAATGTTTATACAGAAAATCCTAAGAAATCTACAAAAATGCTACTAGAAGGAGTTTAGCAAAGGTGCAGCATATAAAGTCAATATACCAAAACAAAAACAAACCCCAAAACAACACTAGTTCTATGTATTACCAATGAACAATTAAAAACAAAAATAACGCCATTTACAACAGCATCAAGGAATACAAAATAATTTGACATAAATTTAAGAAGATACAAGCAGACTTATACTTTAAATACCATATTCATTTGCTTTTGGGGTTAGTTAGCTTTTTAATCTTTGTAGAAACACGTTCTCCTTGGTTCCCTCAGGAAGGAAGCAAGGACGCATATCAAACCCGACTTGAGTTTTGTAACCCCTAACTCCCCCTCATTCGCCGACTTCCGTTCCATCCTTTGGGGACCTGGCCTTCTGGTAACTGGTAGACGACTCCGTGCTGGTAACTCTCCACACTGATGGCCACTTGATTGAGGACTTGCCAGAAAAGGTGCCCCAATCAAGCCAGTGTTACACTGGCATAAAGACAAAGCCGCTGGAACAAAAGATTCCACACTAAGACTTTCACAGAAGTAGCCTACAGATTTTGTGCAAAGGTGCCATGGAATACCAGGGAAGACAACAATGACCTTTGAACAAACAATGCTGCCACTACTGGATGTCAGGGTACAAAAAGTCTCCCCGAAATCTCAAAACTCACACTATAAAGTTGAGATGCATCTAAATGTTAAAAGCTGAAACTATAAAACTTCCAGAAAACATGGAGGAAGAGCATTCTTGTGTGTGGGTGAAACAAAGATTTCTTTGCATATAGGAAAAAGCTGGTAAATCTAACCTCATTAAAATTAACAACTTTTACTCCTCAAAAGGAAAAGAAAAGGCAAACCACAAATGGGAGAAAACATTAACAAAATACCAATAATGGTACCCAGAATATTACAACAACAGGAAAAAAACCCCACCCCCTCTTACAACACTAAGACAACAGTTTTTTAAATGGGCAAAAACTCAAACATTTTTCAAATGTTTGAAACAGTTTTCAAAAGTATGAATGGCAAACATGTACATCATTGACCCAACATCATTAATCACAAAAACCAAGTAAAAGCACAAGGAGTAACAGTCCACATCCATTAGAATGGTTCAAAGGAAAGTGTTGACAAAGCTGTAGAGCAACTGCAATACTGACCTCTGCAGGGAGAATGCAAACTACCACATCCACGTTGATAAACAGCTTAGCACTTTCTTATAATGTCAAACGTATGTTACGTACAGCACAACAATCTTACTCATGGTGTTTACCCAGGAAAAATAAGAATGTGTCGTCACACCAAGATTTCTGTCGTCATTTTCACAGCAGCCTAACTAATGATAGTTCCGGTCACCCAGGCTGCCATCACGCGTGACCGGACATCCGTAGAATGCCACAGACTCACAATGAGAGGGAATGAATTCCTGATACAAACAACCACCTGGGGGACTCTCAAGAGCATTATGCTAAGTTAAAAGAAAGCACAGCCCAAGACTGCCTACTGCCTACTGCATGACTGCATCTGCACAGTCACCGGAAGGCCAGACCCAGGCGAGACAGCCTCTAAGCGATCTGCGGGGCCAGGAGGGCACTGCGTGTGGGGGCAACAGAAATGTTCCTGTCGTGAGAGTGGATTTTGGAGAATCACAAAATCCTCCTTTTAACGGTTGTCAAGACACTTTTAGAAATAAAGTGTTCCTCAATTCTGTCTGTGTTCAAGACATGGTTTTGAACACACACAAATTGTCAACTTCTTTGTCTTCAAGTGATTCAACAGTTAGACCTAAACTACCATGAAGCTATTTTATGTGCAGTCAGAATTTATGGAAAATATTACAAGGACAAACGCAGAGACGACCAAAGCTATTAAACTGGTCTGAAAATGTAGTCAAATGTGCGATCACACAAACATTTGCCAGAACTCATCAAATTATAAACTTCCACTGGTGAAGTTTTTCTGCTAATAATAAAAGCAAGAACCCAGAGCTACAGTGCCTAATAGAAGGTCATTTTAAAGTGGAAGAGAAAAAATTAACTTTTCTTCTTTTAATTCCCCAAATACAAACAAGTTGCATGAATACAGCAACTGAGTTACACGGTTAACAGATATAATAAACAAAATCTCTTAACGGTGCTGAAGAATGCTGAGCTTCTCTAAACAACTGTGAAGCTGCCCTCTCTTCCCAGGGCCTTCAACCATCTCCACCAATGTTTTAGGAAACTTCGTTAAATTTCGATCCCCGTTTTAATGCCACACAAGTGAGTCCATGGCTGTGAGTAAACCATTCTTTGCTTCCACATGTAAGAGACTGATAGACTCAAAGCATCTGCACTTGCAAAAAGTGAGTTACACATTTCACAAAATAACAACACATTAGCATATATTTAGTAAGTCGCACTAAAAACTATAAAACTATTTACAAATATTTAAAGTAACATCTAATAAATTCTTAAGAACTTAATTTAAATCAAAACTCTTTAACTGAACACACTGATTTCTCAGGAACAGCAGAGAAGACGTGCTAGCGTTGGGAGACAATTCTCCAGGGGCCTCTCCTGTTCCCCTAAGTGGCGGGCAAAGATCTCTGTGAGGTGAAGAACTCTCACCTGATTTCCTATTTTAAATCTTGATTTTTTTTTTTTAATTGAAGCAACACTGGCTTATGAGTTCATGAACTTCGATTTTTAGCCGCCTGGTGATGGCTGCAAGATCAGAGACAACCAAGATCCACGTTTACCTTCCTGCAGTCTCCAAACCCCTTGATGATTACGTATCACTTTGTTTTTCTAAGTTGGTTCTGATAAACTTCTTATTTGATAACAACTTTAGGTCGTCAGGACAGCTACAAGAGTGGTGCGGTGTCTTCACGCACCTCCTCGGACCCGCAGCGGGCCTCTGCCAGTGCAGAGAGGGCACCCCACGTGCTGCTGCTAACCCAACGAGCTTCAGGCTTCATCTGAAATTTCATTACATTTCACTGATGCTCTTTTCTGTTTAGGACCCCAGCCAGGATACTACTTTGCATTCTGCATGTTTGCGTGTATAATTCTACACTTTAACATTCTACTGAGATATATAATTGATAAACTAGAAACTCAAACACCTAAGTGCCTAATTCAGCGGATGAGCACGTTCAGAGAGCTGTGTATCCAACACCACCGTTTCAGACTACTGTGATCACACTAAAAAAGCTTCTGGACACATCAGCAGCACAACCCCAGAGGCGCCACCTCCGCGGAGGCCATCGTCAGTCTGCTTTAGTCTGTCTCTCAGGGTCTGCCTGTACCAAGCGCTTCAGGAGAGTGGCACCCCCATTACGCGGCCCTCTGTGCCTGGCCTCTTCCACTTAGCAAAGTTTTCACTTTGATTTATTCTTTATTTACAGACCTTCGAGCTGTTTTCATTTCCTGGCTGTTTCGAGTCATTCTATAAAGAATATACTCCACACACTTTTGTGTGGACGTGCGTTTTCATTTTCTTAGGTAATATACCTACAAGTGCAACTGTGGGCCGTTCAACAACTTTTTGTTTAACATTCTGAGGAGCTGTCAGGGCTTTTCCAAAGTGGATGGGCCACTTGCCATTCCCACCAGCAATGCGCACATGTTCGCATTTCTCCACATTCTTGCCAACACGGGTCCTTTATCTCTGCAGCCATCCTAGTGTTAAGTAGTCTCTTATGTAAGTATCTATTTCTTTTAAAATGGAAAATAGCTTTTGATCTTTTGGTTACTTTCTAGGAAGATAGCAAAAGATAAAATGCTCAGCACCTTCAGATTTGCGTCCTTCTTTCACTTAAAGGTATTAAATACCATCTGTGTTTCAAATCGCTGCATCAAGTCTTAAAAACAGAGGTAAGAGAACATGTCCTCAGGTGAGAGAACCTCTCATAGCTTACGAGAGATACGCCTTGCACCGCATTCAGCATGCAGTGGGCCCTGAGGTGTGTGCCAGCTTGGACAACGATGCCCAGTTAACAGAAGTGGAAATTAGCGAACAGAATGATGCAATGACATGTTGTATTTTAAATGCTACCTAATGTTAAATGTTTTGGCCAGGCCACAAACATTACGCACAGTCACAAGCCAGATAACAACTCTGCTCTCCCAGTTCAGGCAAAGCATTGCACAATACGGCCCGCCCAGGGAAGTCAGAGGCTGCCACGCCCTGTGGAAGCAGAAGAATCAGTTTTGCAGAGGGTAACAAGAAAAAGCAGGTTCACAGTACCAACCGCTACAGAGACGTCAAAACCAAGAAAAGAAATATAAAATACTAAGTACTAAGCACGAAACTGGGCAAGTGTGAGGTGTCTGGTGACTTTGGAAAGAACAGCTTTTACAAGACAGGTAAGACCGGCATTAAAACTGTGGAACATCTCATTAGACCGCGTAAAGTATGCTAGCTCGGTGTCTTTTTCCTGCCTCATCCTCATTTCAGCAGAGGCCACACTGTGTGTGGCTGGATGTAGGGGAGTAGCTACACTGACTGCACATGGGCAGCTTTACCTGCTTAGAGAACGGAAACTGCCGGAGAGCCGAATTCCATCTCTTATCCCCCGTGTCTCGCCCATGAAGTGGCACAAGCGTGTGGTTCCTGGCGGATTAACCTGTGAGCTCACCCAGTGGTTTGACAGGAGAACTGCAGGCAGCTGGACGAGCCACCAAGAGCGTCTCCTCACTGGACCCATTGAGCCCAGTGAGGTGAAGGAGGTGAAGGGACACCAAGCTACGAAAGCAGGTCCTTGAGCAACACCACTACTTCCCGCATCCCGTCACGGAGCACGGAGTCGACAGTGGAGAACTCAACGTGATTCGGGCCCTGCTGTCCAATATGGAGAACGGGTCTGGGCCCCGTTCCCTCGTCTTCTGCCCAGCACACTCTCCCAACCCAGTGTCTCCTCCTCCTCCTCTCTGTGTCTCATGGCTTGACAGTTGTTTAAACAATTTTTCATAGCAATAGAAAATTGAACAAGTCTGGCAAAGCACACTTAAAAGTGCCAGAGATTTGTTGCATAATAGAACCACAGTTTAATTTAGACAAAAATATTTAGAAATTACCGAAATGAAACAACTAAAATATGGAACTACAGGTGCCAATTTTTTAAACACTGAAGTGCTGTAATGGTTTTCATCTGTCTCTGGCTTTGTCTGCTTCCACGGGCATGCGCCCGCATCACCAGGGGCGCGTCAGCAGGCTATGAGAGGGCC
Source organism: Galemys pyrenaicus (assembly GCA_019455555.1). Taxonomy (NCBI): domain Eukaryota; kingdom Metazoa; phylum Chordata; class Mammalia; order Eulipotyphla; family Talpidae; genus Galemys; species Galemys pyrenaicus. The sequence goes on along the minus strand of JAGFMF010011680.1, from coordinate 7,622,649 downwards.
GGCTGCCTCTAAGCACGAAGACGCATGAGCAGGTCAGACCACCGTGCACAGATTCTGGCAGGAGCCTCCCTTGCATGAAGCTTCGTTTACAAACACAAAAGTAAAACGTATACTGAAAAAGAGTAAGACTTCAGGTAAAATCAAGTAGATGTCTGCACACCACTGGACATGTAATCCAGAGAAGAACAAGAACGAAGCCAGTCTGACACTTAGGTAAGAATCAGAGTTGAGAGGCTGGAGAGACTGGGTCCCAGGCACAGCCAGGGGTATCTCCCTACCTTCGCCCCACACTCAGGTACGCACAGACATGTTCACTGCAGAGGAAAAAATGAAACCATACCCCAGCCAGCCAAAGACAGCCCCAAAATGAAACCCGACCAATCACTGCTTGGCGAATGTCCCACCAATCAGAAATGCACTGGCACTTGCTTTGCATGAGCAGGCCTTTCAGAGCACACAAGCACACCCCGCAGGCGGCAGGGCTCGCACCGGCACTTCTTGCACCGTGTTTTCCTGGGCCAACTCCTGACGTGCCAAGTCCGCTGTGTGCACGCGCTAACAAGTTGCTGTGACTTGGCCAGACTTCTGGGTCGACGCAATGCGCACAGCAGCATTATTCACAGCAGACAAAAGGCAGAAACCACCAAAGTATCCACTGACAGAGGAAGACGGGTAGACAGAACGTAGCACGTACAAAGAGTGGAGTGTTATTCAGCCTTTAAAAGAAAACTATGCTACAACATGGAGAGCTTGAAGACATTGTGCTGAATCAAGTAAACGAGTCACAAAGGACAAAAACTGGATGATTCCACTTGTAATAAGTACCAGAGTACTCAGATTCAGGGACAAAAACCAGAATGCTGGTTGCAAGGCACGACGGGAGGGGGGAACGGGCAGTTACCGTGTAATGAATATAGTGGCTGTTTGTAAAAACGAAAGTCCTGGAGATGGACAGTCGTGACGGCTGCAAATCAACGGCATGTGCTTCATGCCGGTGGACTGGACGCCTGGCCGTGGCAAAGTTTATTCTGTATGTACAGTGCTCACATAAAAAACTGCAAAAACAGGATAAAAACAAAATGAGTGTGCAGCAGTTAGAGACGCAAGCTTGCTTGCTCAGAGGGAAGTCTCAGGCAGCCCACATAGCCAGAGGCACAGCTGGTAATCTGAGCCAGATGCGCCCAATCACGGGCGCTGTCGTTACCCAGAGGACAGAGTCCGCATGCTCGGAGTGTGGAAAGAACGTCCAAACACGTATCAGCATTTTCAACCACATCCTGTATACAGCAACGGCAACACCAAGCAAGTCACAGTCCTCTGTCACAGTATCATGCCTACTACAGAAGCTGCTTAAGAAATCTAAATTGGATGACAGAACCACCCCCCATCCTGTTTTGACTTTGCAGCGTGCTTCGATTTTTTAGCGCTTCACTGCTTCTTTCTCACTCACCCAAGACAGCTTCAAGGTCACACCTCGTGGCTCCACCTGAAGCAGCTTCAGTGTGACACTGGCCAGGCACTACGCTGGGCTCGAGGACGGACGTGGCAACACCTCTCGTCTGCCTGCCAGAGGGCGGCCTCTAAGACTGAGGTTTTATAGCAGTGGGTGACCAGCTGATTCTCACACTATCAACACCTTCCTTGGCCAGCTTTGAAACTATGTGTGGCCGAAGATTCTAATCACCAGCAGAATCAGGAGACAGAGGGGGCCTCCCTGGTGGTGCAGTGGTTTAAGCAACGCACTATGAAGCAAATCGCAGCCACTGCAGCACAAGTTTGGTTCCCGGCCAGGGAGCTGACCCACATGGTGCAGCAGACCTCTCCTGCCCCGCCTACTACTCTCCTCAGCAGTGTGCTCCAGTCAGTCTGCCTGTTCTGCTCCCCACTCTGTCTCTGGTGAATTCTCTCACCACCCTGGACTCTGGCCTGTACCCCAGCTCTTGTATGTATAAAGAAATCTTTAAAAAAAAAAAAAATATATATATATATATATATATAAAGAATCAGGAGATAGAGTAGAAAGCAAGAGCAGAGCTGACTGCTAATGATTTAATAAGTTCTAAGAAAAAGAAGATGCTGAGTATGAGCCCCTCTATCCAGACTTTGCCTTATGAAGTTTTTGAGTTATACCAGCACAATCCAGGATTAGTAACTGACTGAATGGGTAGGAGCGAGCACAGTACAAGATAACTCAGAAATTCTTTTTAGCAAGGAGGTGAAATGAAGAAAACAAACTCCATGCCCATGTTTTTCAGAGGAACAAGTTACCAAAATCCACCTTCTGGGGCTGATCCCACCGAAGACTCTTTAGCTAAAACAAACTCAGTCCTCTGTCGACAGCATCTCCGAGATAACCAGATAGTGGCCGCTCTGAGCAGCCCACACCCCAAGCACTGCGAGTCACGGTGCACGTGCACTCAGGGTAACGGGAGCGAGACGCACCAACCCACCCCGCTACGTTCTCATGCCTGCGACAGAGCCTATCTCAGCCACACCCACATAATGTTCCCATCAGTCTGAAAATAGAGCTGTGCATATTTCCAGCGTGGAGGGAACTGCCTTTTATTTGGGGCAGTGTTTCTGCTACTGTTTATACCCGAACATCCTAGTGCTACAGCTCATGGTTACACCCAGCTTTCCCAGCCATTGGCCCTATTTACTTCCTGTGCAGCCGTCTCAACAGATTGACCCAGAGATAAAAGGCTCCACAAAAAGAAGTAAAGCCCCACCATCCAGACGTGGAAGCCAACACTTGATCAAAATCTCTTTGGGGAATCAGACTCTAGCTGAACAGATATGCTAGTTGTCTTCAATCCTTCACCTCCTGTAGCTCTTGTTTGACGCGATGCAGAACTGTCTTACAAAGCAAGCCAACTTCGTGTAAGGACGTATATTCCTCTGGGAAACGATACTAGAGTTGAAGACACACCCTGAGCTTGAATCACGAGGTCACAGATCCGCCCCAACACTAGGGGTGAAGAGGGGGTTGTCCTCCTCTACAAATATTTTCACTGAATACACAAGAAGCAGTGTTGTAAATCCTTTAATGATACATCTGAAACTCTAAGTTACTAGTTACGAGGTATGCTCTCAATAAATCATCAATAACATGAAGAATTATGGTCACTGTTAGCAGGCAAAAATTGTAAGCTCAGTCAGCCAGAAAAGGACCCTGGATCGGAACCAGTTTACATCAGCAGCCAATCCCACATTCTGACTCCCCTTCTCTGCGGTAAGCCGGTTTGGGGTGAGTTCTCCGTACTTGCTGCCCTGTGTGTTAAGAGCGCTTTCAGGACTGCTCTCCATGAGTCTGCTGCAGAACCGCAGTACGCGCAGGACCTCACTCACCAAACTGTGAGGCCAACACAAGCTCTGTGAAGGATGCTGCGAAAAGAGCAGGGCGATGCCTTAGGGTCTCTGCCAACACACTTCTACCATGCCGCACTTCGACGTGTGACTCACAGCCGCCAGCCTCTTGCTCTAGGAGCCACAGGCCAGCCAAGCACGGGCAGGGGGTGAAAAGGGGAAAGGGACTTTGTGGAGGGAGGGTGTGTATGGGTATGCTGGGCTGGGGTTGGAGGGGTGGTGACCGAGGAATGCCATCAACTTACATCTTATTATTCAGAAAAGCTCGCAATAAGATACGATACAAGAGCTAGGATAAAAGCAATGTATGCAGCCTGAGGGGAGGTCGGACGCAAAAGGGTGACCATGGCAACAACTATCCAGAACTGAGAAAGCAAACAGGTCAGAGCACAAAGCCCATGACGGTGTGGGCACATGACACAGAGTGAGGACCTCGGAGCTGATCCACAGTGAATTCTCAGGATGCCCATGGACTTACGGGGCAGAGCTGTGAGTGCAGAATACCAAAGTGATGGCTCTTGTGAATATCACTGTACGTCATTCTACCAACTTAATCAGTATATTGCATAGTTTACATTAACGATGCTTACAAACCTTGAGACTGACTCATTCAATGAACAAATACTACTGAACATTTAGTTTGAACTGGGACATTGTTCTGAGTCCTTAGACATATTTAGTGAAGAGAAACAATTACTACTGCTACAGTACAAAAATTCAAACTTCCACAGATGTAAGTGGAGTGAGAACATAGTTACTTGAAAACTGAAATGTCATATGCACCAAATACAATTAGTTTTCTTAAGACATGATTAAAGATCCCGACATCCAAAATGGAAGCTAACTGGAGAATGCTTCTGCATGACTGAAAAACTGAGAGTAAAATCTGCTAAAACGTGCGTGACAGAAGAATGTATATGAGATGAGCACCTGTGTGAAGTCTTGTAGACAGTATTCCTGCACCAGGAATGAAGGGACCAGGAGAGCTTTCAAGACTCTTTCCAATATGAGAAGACTGAGGCAGAAAAACGACACGAACATGGTAAGGTAAAGCTGATACACATTCACGTAATGAAAGGTCGACTCTGACAGAACGTCTCAGAGAGCAGAAGAAACATGGGTCTTAGACACAATCAGATCTGGGGCTGTGTTCTACCACTGAAATACAGGTGCCGAGGCCTTTGGAAAATGCCTCTCCACGACTGTTTTTCCACATGTACAACGAGACCAACAGTAGGAGGGCAAAAATCAAGCGCCTGTATCCCACACAGAGCCCCTCTTCCACCTCAGGCCACTGCCACTGCATCGTGCCTGCACTGTGATGGGGCGGCCTCCAGAGCCCGCGCTGCCAGGTGGTCCTCAGAAATGCGGACCAGAGTGCAGCAGCCAAGGAAAGCAAACCACTCAGAGGCTGCCCGAGCCTGCCCCCCCAGGCCCGGGGTGCCACAGTGCTGCCGCCCTCTCCTCCAGCGTCTCTGAACACCTCGCCACCCGCACCTTTTTGTCCCCTGGAGACGTGCTTTTCAAATGTCAGCATCACAGGCAGGTCTGCTGTCTCTGACAGGCCTCCCCACGTCCCCTACCCGCACACGCTTGCTTCCTGCGTCACGTGCAGCACCTTCCAGAGCAGAGCATTGCACCTGCGTGGCGTGCCTGGCACCTCAGCACCCCCAGTGTCAATGCAGAGGTCTTAAAGACGCGCCCTCCTCTATCGCCAGAGTGCAAAAACCTGCAGCAAACTTACCCCCTCATTGCAAACCAAAAAACTGGGTCTTTTCAGAACTTATTGTTTATTGTGATAAACGCGTATTTTCTGAGAAGTTTTCTCTATAATGAAAAGTGTTTCATTATATATGATATGGTATGTAATACACTATAATAATAACCTACGGTATATTACATAGTAGGTAGTATGGTGAAGAAATAGAACATAGGTCCATCTAAAAAACGAACTATCTTTATCAGCTGTGACTATGGGGGGGAGAGGGGAGATGCCATCTTTGTCACGCCTCAGACTGTCCTCACCATGGTTCAGGGAAACCTCAGGCCTTTCGTATGAAAATGGGGCAAAGAGCTGCCGCCCCACCAGCCAGTGTCCAGGAGCTCACGCACGTGGCAGCGTCTTGTGACAGCCGTCGTGCAGCTTCAACGAGGTCGGGACCCAGTTACTTGGCCCTGGCGGAGGCCGAGGGCTGCACACTCAGACTGTCCGTGCCTGACACGGGCGGAGACCTGCACGGGACTTCCCACCTCCCCTCCCTCCCCTTTCTTTCTCCCAGACGGGTAAAATCAGCCAAGAGTTGAGCAAAGAAAGGCCCTAAAAACTAGGTTTTCCTAAATATAGGAAACAAAGGTGTTGAACAACACCCTGATTTCACAGAAAAAAAAAAATCACATTTCAGAGAAATATCACCTTGGGCCAAGTTCAAGACGGCTCTCGGCCGTGGCCTGGCCACCCCGGGCCCTGAGCGTGCTGCTGGGACGGTGACAGGTCACCGCTCCTCCTCGGCCTCGCCCCATGTGGGATTTTGCTGGCTTCTGTGTCGAGCCTTCTGAGCCCATTTCTTGGCCTCCCCTGATCAATGGAAAAAATCAGAACCAGAAGCAACACATGAAGTGACAGGTCAATACTTCAGCTGCACTCCTTCCTCGACTAGCAAGACAGCGTGACTCTGTCGGACCCCCGACTCTGCACGCTCCCAAGTTCACCTACGGAGGCTCTTCTAGCTGCGAAGCGCTTGGCTGGCTTCCAGTTTCCCCTGCTTTTGCCAGAAAGCCGGCAACTTCCAGAAAGTGCTCCTACAGTCGTCCAACAGTCCCAGACTCGCTGCCTTCGTGCAGCCAGAGGAGCTCTGATTAAGTTCAGCGTTAAGGACGCCTTCTGTGAGCAATCCGTTTTCCGGAGGCCCCGCCCTATCCTGCTCAGACACCCCCATCACTAACGCCTGGAAAACAAACACACACAGCTACCAACAGAGTCCGAGCAAGGCCTGAAAGGCTGCCAAGCCAAGCGAAGGGGTGGCCATGCCACGTTCCTAGAGAGGTCGGTCAGAGACCCCGCCACAGGAAATAAATTATATACCTTCGTCCCGAAGACTTGCAGTGAGAGAGCCGAGACACAACAGAGAGAAGACCTAGACAAAAGACAGCGACTGAGACAGCAGCAGCGAGACACACGCCCAGACAGACGGCAGGGAGAGGGACAGACATCTCAGGGAAGGGCGACTCCGAAGGCGACTGATTCTTCCTGAGACTTCGAGAATATGAGGCTCTACTGAGCTAGCAGTGCGCTGAAACAAACAAATCGTCACTCAAAGGAGAAGTGGTTCAACGCCGCTCTCCAGCCTCCACTGTTTCTATCCAGACATTCCTTTAAGACCCTTAAAAATCACCAACCCAACCCCCACTCCACACTGTCCACGTGTGCCTCTCGGTCCTGCGCCCATGGCAGGGTGGCTGGGCCCGGGGGGGACGTGGCCCCGAGCTGCGGGGCTTCTGCGGTGGGGCCCCTTACCTTCAGCAGCACCACGTCCACTGTCCTGTCCACCTTGGAGATGTCACACAGGCTGTAGCGCCTCCTGTGCCGCTCATACATGTTGTCCACAGGCAGGAGAGGGAACAAAATGCAGGAGACGTACCCACTGCCACTCTGGGAGAGCTGCGCACCCCCCACGAGCTGAGCTCCAAGTTCCTCAGAGAGAGCTGGAGGAGTCTGTGCCGCAGACGCCTCTCTCTATAAAACCCTCACAGGGTCCTCGCGAGTTAAAAAGAAACAGGGCAGAATCCAACTCCTTGACCCGACCAAGAACTTTCTGGTCACTTGAGAGCACGGGACGGTGAACTTATAGCTCACAACACAAACAATGAGGGCCTCCCGATGCTGTGCGTTGTGCAGACCGCGGCTGAGGAGACGCACACAGCCTTCCCGGCGCTGGCAATGACTCCGGGAGAAAAATTAATTAACTGGCTAAGCATAATGGCCGACCTACGTGGGGAAAAAACCCAAAAGAGGCAACAAAAATCCAGCATGTACTTTGTCAGAAGAGAAAAAAAGGGAAGATACCTCTATTTCAAAGAGAGGATCTGAAAAATCTCTCATTAAAATCAGTTTTCTCGATTAAAAAGAGAGAAGGAATATCAATTTTCCTTTATAGAAAAAAAAAAAAAGTAGCCGCCTGGAGACTGTGTTGCAAGCCGGGTCTGTGGCGTGTCTCTGGCTCACCAGGCAATGGGGCTTGGTTCTGATTTAAGTGGAAAATGTCTAATGACAGCAGAGTAAGAGGAAAAAAAAGACCACTCCTCCGGGCTGCTCCCTCCCACCCTCCTTGGGCTGGCCCTTCCCTCCCGGCCGGCCGAAACGTCACTACTTGCCCTTTCTGGTCTGCACCAGCAGCCTTGGAGTTTAAACCTAATTGCAGTGGTGGGAACATGATTCATCCACAGGCGAAAAGAGGAAAACAAGGCTTCCTTCTCCAACCCGCTTCTTCCTCCTCCCTCCTCCTCCTCTCACTGTCCCCTGTGAAAAAGGCTCTGTCCCCCATCCCAGAGGCCTGGGTCAGGGCGGGGGGCAGGGGGGGCGAAGGAGGAGGGTGTCATCCTGAGCGCCGTAGGCAAGTGCAGCACACTCGTCTAGTCCATGAAGTTCGGAAAATTGAAACTACCGCAGGCACACATGCTTCTCCTGCCAAGTGCAGGCCAGTGATTTAATATGAGAAAAATGTTAGCCAACTATTTCAGGGCTGTCTCTAGGACCGCAAGTGACTACGAAGGAGTCTGACAAGGGTTAAATCATCGAGAGCCCAGACCAGCCAGCCTGCGGAGTGCTGGGGGGAGCCCAGACCGGCCAGCCTGCGGAGTGCTGGGGGGAGCCCAGACCGGCCAGCCTGCGGAGTGCTGGGGAGAGCCCAGACGGGCCAGCCTGCCGAGTGCTGGGGTAAGGACGCCTGCAGTGGGGTCCCAAGTGCCCCTGGCACCGCTGCCACCCCCACGCCTGTGCCGCACCCTCCCAGTCCTGACCCTGCGCTCCCAGACCGGCCAGAGCCCCCTGCACACACGCTCTCACCTGGGTTGTGAAGAGGGGTGGGGGTGGCTGGGAGGAAGAGGAGGAGGCACAGAGGGCAGCCCAAAGAGGGAACATGTGGAGAAGGGGAAAAATAAAAAACCAGCTTCTTTCTAGGAGCATCGGACTGCGACCTCCAGCTCCCGGCCAGGGGCGCCCGGAGCTAGACCCAGAGCGTGTGAGTCAGGCACGGAAGAAGAGACCGAAAACCTGCATGTCTGTCTACACTGCAACCCAAATCACTGAAGAGACTTTCCAGAGTCTGCAAAAGGTCAGGCGGTCCAAGGCGTGAACGCGTCCCCCGCCAGGGCCCCAGATGCCAGCCAGCTCACGGGAGGGCAAAGCAGCAAACTCTGCCAGCACACAGGCACAGCCCCCCACCCCCGCCTCAGTGCTCCGCACCAAGCCTCGGACCCCCGCGCCCCACTGTCCCACCCGAGGCGTGGGGACAGAGGCCGCAGCCGTGGTTCTGCGACGTCGCCGACACGTGCAGCGAGACAGACGACAGCAGACAGCAGAGGCAAGACGACTAGAGGGAGACTAAAGGCTGCAAATAAGAGTCTCGCTCAGGCGAACCGGGGGTTACAGGCACTTTAAACTACGTGGTCGAGGGTGCAGAGCGAAAGACCCTTAGGATTCAGGGTATGGAGAAATGCATGGCTTATTACCTTTTCTAGAGGAACTTTTGCCAAGCCATTTAGAACGTGCCCTCACCTCCCCAAGAACACAAAGCCCTGCCCCCAGCATGGTTTACTCCTCACGGCCGCTCCCTTCTGTTTTAATCAGAATCAAATGTTTTCCTGCTTCCAAGGTTCCCAGGCATCTCCCTTGGGACCAGAGATGCTTTAATCACCAGAGTCTACTACCAGCCTTGTCTAACTATAGGCTTCAATGTAGAGAATTGACCTGATTGAGCAGATATTTTATGCCTTGTAGTAGAGGCAAACAAAAGAATAAAAAGGTCTCTATCCTCAAAAAGTTTACATAATTAGAGAGAAACCAGTCTCAAAATATCATTGTGAAAATGGCCTAGATTGAGACATAGAAGATTACTTTTCTCATCGCTGATGATCTGCTGGCTTTTTGCTACAGGCTGGAAATCTATTTCCTGCTCTTTCCGCACACATAAACATATTAAGAGGATCTGGAGTCACCCTTCTGTATTCTGAGCCTTCTTGGAGAACAAATGTTCTGGGTGGGGAACAAAGAGTCTGCTTTAGCTCCCCCTTCCCCGCCCGGCCCGGCACTCCCCAAATGAGGCGGAATCCACAGCCTGTGCTTTTGCTGCTGATGCGACAATTCCAAGTTTTTATCAAAAACATCTGGAACCACTGAACAGTTCCTGTTAGGATTCTGAAACACAGCAACCAATCATTTCATATCCAAACCAGAGCTGAGAGCTATGAATTTTCATTTTGAGAATATTCCCCCTTTCCTTTAATTATGGGCACAGATAGTAAAATGTTTTATTTACAACAGGAGTCATTTACAAGATACTCATCTTGTAACTATTTCCCCTCTCTCTTTATCCTCCATCCTGTTCTATCCAGTCAGGGGCCCAAATTCGACAGAAGCGTCCAGTGCTTTTGGTCTGTCCATAAGATTAAAGATTCCAGAAAGTGAAGTGTAAAAATCGTATGCATTTTAACTGCAGCATTTAAGAATTAAACTTCCTCTTCCTTCATCGAGTCAGGGGTTCTCACACCTTGCTCAAGATAATTCTTACGAGCCACTTGCAACTGGTGTCTTTGTTCTACTGAGGGCAGGGCCCTTCTCGAAGCCCCACAGCACTTTCTGAACCAGGACACCACCTAGTGTGTGCTAAAGGTCTAAGCGGTACCCGTCTGGCGGGTGGGCTGCTACTGAATATTCCCCAAAGTAAATACAGATACCAGCATGTGATACCACTGGCTAAAGACCACCTGCGACAGAGCCGACAGAGCCGCAGTGACCCATCCAGCCTGCAGGAAACACAAAGCAGTACCGTGAAGGTCAAGGGCACCTTCTGCACTGGGTGTGCCACCACCCACTGAGCGCCCTGGGATGGTCAGTGTGTCTGACCAGGAGAACTGGCCGGACATGAGGTCACACCTAAATTTCCTTCTTGATCTGACACTGTCAATCTCCTAGACGAACAGAGCTTACCACCTGCCACACAGCTCACAGATTCGGAGGCGAAAGAGAAGGCACCGAGAAATTCTATCAAAACCTGTAGACGGAGTATATTCTCAAAACCTGCTGACACGGTATATTCTTAGGTAATTGTATTTTCCACCTCTACTTTTTACGTGAAATGAGAAGGAAAGGTCTACCGCAGACAACACTGTGTACTCATCTATGATTTCATTAACTCAAAATCAGGACTCACCCAGAGTCACCCAAATGTTGGTGGCAAGACTGATTAGAAAATAAATAAAGCATTTAGCCTCCCTCGAGCAATTCCAGTCACTCAGGAAAGCAGCCTGCTCCCAATACGATGGCTAAGTCCTCTGGAGAAGGAGGGGATTACCCGTGAAGACCTAAGGGTCTGGAGTTTTCTTTTAAATTTCAATTTAGGTGCTTGAACAGGACAGGCCCAGGGAAGGGGAACCTTCTCCTCCACCTCCCCCCTTCCAGGCACTTCCCTGACTCACACGTCAGAGGTTCCAGGAAGGTCAGGAGCAGAGAGGAAGGCCTCAAGGGCAATGGACAGGAAGCCTCAAGTCAGCAGCTGGCTGCAGTGAGCAGCACCTCTGCTGGGGCCCTCACCGTCCTGCGGGAAGCAGCCCTCAGCCAACCTCCTGGAGGCAGGAAGCCCTACGGATGCCCAAGAAGTCGGCATGGAAGAGAGAAAACAAAGCTTTAAAAGCACCTCTCCCCACATCTTCGCTCGTCACAGGACACACCTCATGGAACAAGGACACTGTGCGTTTCACTAGAAGGACCAACCCCTTAGTGCAGAGGGGGCGGGGGAAGAAAGCGGATGCAGGCTCCAAATCTTCACCGCAGAGGAGAGCTGGAGTGCTGGGCAGGTCTCCGGGCAGCGGGGATCAAGGAGCCTCGCTGAGCCGCCCGCCTCGGGCGCGTGCACTGTGCAGCCTCGCTGACTCCTCATTGAAGTCAGCTGCGCCGTCACAAAGCTAAGGAGGCGTTTGTGCTATACTCAGCCCTCGATCTAGTCTTCTTTCCAGGCCATATCTTGCTTTGCCACTAGGGTGATGCCCTAAATTAAAAAATGCAACTACCATGGGAGAAAATATAAATTAAAATTTGAAGAACGGAAACTCAGAATGCCTTACCCTTATTCATCAATAATTTTGATTTTCCATAAATTCTAAAGATAGAAAAAGATGTTATTCTGTTCACTACAAATGTAAATGAGTCAAAATTTTATAAATACAGGAAGAAAGTGTGCCATAACATGAAACAGACTCAGTTCCTCCGTCAGCATTTTAATACTTGACGTTTCAACTTTTAACAGCTTCTTACGACATTAGCGTGCTACCCAACCTGAACGAGCTCCCCCACGCGCAGCCTCGGAGTCTGGGACCCGGCAGCTGTGGTCCCGGTCTGCTTTAGACCAAAGGGAAGCTGACCCTGGCTTTTCTCTGCGGATCAGCCACTTCTTGCGGTGGTTTTTGGATCCCTGAAGACACCCCTCGCAATGTTACACCGCCCCTGGAAGCCCCTCCTCTGGTCGGGACCCACAGCCGTGCCCCTGCAGCAGAGCACCCTAGGCGCTCCCAGTCGGCGCCCTCCCGGTGATGTGGGCACCCAGAACACAAGCCTCTGCAGCCGCGTGCCCTGGCGGATTGAGCCTTCTTCCACGAGCAGCACGCCCCGAGCAGGAGGTAAGCTGGCGCAGAAACAAGTCTTCTCTCATGTCTTTTCCTCGGTTTGCCATAATCGTTTGACTTTACTTTAAAACCCACTTTTCATCACCCCGACTACATTCTCTAACTTGTCTTGTTATTTTAGCTCACAAAGAGCATCCAGAATGTGGATTCTGTCACTGAAATCACAGCGGTTCCTGCCATCTCTGTGTCCTCCGTCAGCCTGGGGAGCAAGGCTAACAATGGAGGTGCAGAGGCCCAGAAGGAGGGCCGTCTGTCTGGCGCGCCCGCAAAAACGTTTGCCTTCCATCAGCAGCCGAGCCAACGTGACCTGAGTCAGGTTTCACCTTCCAGAAGATGTGGAACCACCTGTCCTATTTCCTGCTGACACCCACACAAGGGTCGAGGGCATCCCCCCGGCCACCTGCGCAGGGACCCCTCAGAGGACACACGGGGCACCACGCTGCTTCCTGCAGTTGGACAACCTCTTCTCCGTGACGGCATTTCACACCAGACCCCAGTCTCACAGCTCATCAACTACAGCCGTGTTTACTATTTTTAATCTTTCAGCAATACTTATTTTTAGCATGACCACAACAGTGTCATGTAAGTGAGCGCACTGACAAAGACAAAGCAAAGGTTACTCAGATTCCCCCTTGTGGCGGCACAAAACCGCCACTCCCCCTCACGCGTGCAAACCCGCCAACTTCAGGAAGCCTGGGAACACAGCTTTTGGCTGGGCAAACCCTAACAGCACCCCTCCCACAGTGAGGACACGCTCCCCAACCTTCTCGTTCCGTACTAGGTAGAGTCCGCGGAAGTGCACCCGGATCCTGTCGCCAAACGGTCTGCACATTTACACAGGCAAGCAGCGTGAGACTCAGACTAAACTTTCGATCATTACCACTATTTCAGATGGTAATCCAGACCCTGAAAAATATTTCCCTTTTCACTTAAATAATTTCTAGGCAGTTTTCCTGAGGTAAACTGGCATGCCGTCATGGCACCTAATTAAAGTGTACTAGAGATTTTGTAAACGCTTAGTTTTTAAGTTGATTTTTCAAGTTTCTCCAAAGAGTGTGGTTTTTAAATACATTAGCATCTTCAAAACCCGAAACGCTAAGAATGTGAAAAATGGTAAATTTAGTATCAGCAACAATTGAAACCAAGAAATTTCATGCTGTGATTGTACCCTACGACTTTCAGTGGCACTGTCCTAAATCTTCAACAAACTTTTCAGTCAATGACGTTCGATTTTTATAAAAAATATTGGACACCTATGCTTTGCACTGGCGACACAGGACAGACATTAATTGGTCACACTAACTGAACACTGAGTGGTGTTTAAGGAATGTTAGAAATAGGGGCCTCCCTGGTGGCGCAAGGGGTTAAGCATCGCACTATGAAGCAGCCACAGCCACTGAAGTACCAGTTCGATCCCGAGCCAGGGAGGGGACCCACATGGCGCAGCAGACCTCTCCTACCTCGCCTGCTGCTCCCCTCAGCAGTGTACTTCTGTAGATCTGCTTGTTCTGCTCCCACTCTGTCTCCGGGGAATCCTGTCACCCCACCCCACACACCTCTGGCCTGTACCCCAGTTGTTATTTGCATAAATCTTTTTTTTAAAAAAAATGTTAGAATAAAGTCATACGAACATTTTGCTTTAAGTCAAAACATACTCCAAAGCTACAGAAAGGCCTGCTGAGGAGCTGCAGACCAGTCAGAGCCCAACACAGCAGGAATCAAACCTGGCAAAAGGTGACTTGTGTAGAGGTGTGCAGGGAGGCAGGGAAGGAGACCAGAAACTGATTTTGTGCACAGGTTCAGCCAGAGGCCTGGGGCCCAGGGGCAGACAGAGTGAGTTCCAGATGAACAGGCTACTTCTATTTGGAACAGTGAATCACAGCAATAGGAAAGAGCATGGGAGGGCTGTTAGCAAGGGAAAAATGTGATTCACTCTGCATTACAAAAGTACCCATTTTCACTAAAACACACTGGACAGGAAAGAGAAAGAGCAGGGGCAGTGGGATCAGTTACAACACTGTCACAGAACGTTAGGAAGTTGAACGGGGACCAAGGCAGCGTGGATTCCAGCAGGGAAGTGAAGATAACGAACAGAAATCCACAGCCGAAGCTGCTGAGAGCAACAGGCACTAGCGTGGGAAGGCAAGGGGAGCGGCGGCCCGCATGGCCAGGCTCGCGCCCTGGGCGACAGGCAGACGCGGCTGGAGCACGAGTGGAAACGGAGAGGGGAGAGGACGCTGGGTTTCAGACACCAGAGAGCGAGCGACCACAGCAGAACCATGACACGGGAGGGACACGGGCACCTGGTGCTCAGGGTGCCTGGGGGTGGGCACACAGATCCGGGGATCAGCACACCAAGGAAACTAAAAGGAATACTGCAAAGAGAGAATGGCCACTAGTGCCACGTGCCACCAACCAGTCACACAGACACAGGACGTGGGTCTCACCGTGTAAATGCTCCGAGGGGCTGGCGAGGGCAGTGCTCTGTGTGGCAAGGCCGGAGTTGAAGACTCTGCCACTTCCTGAGAAAGGTGGCACCCTTCTGACTGTATACGCCGTTGCTAATTTTCTTCTAACACATTTTCTCTTTAGAAAAAGCGCCTTCCATAATGCAAACTTCCATAATGGCTGCCACAGGACTGCCAAGCTGGTTAACAGATACCTTGCGAAAAACTTTGAGAAGCAAATGAAGCAGTAACAGAGAGAAGGGACCATTACCAAGAACCGAGGTCCACGCAACACGCCTGCCTGTCCTATCGTGTGCTTCAGTTCTCTCCAAGAGATCCCATCATGGAGCCAAAGAGAACACCTGAGTGCCCACTCTGCCGCCCTGGTCAGGGTACGGACGGAGGCACCCGGCGGCAAGAGGATGGAACAGGGTGACAGGAGTTGTGCTGCAAGGAAGCAGGAAGAGAGGCGCACGGCCCACGAGAAACTGCCTTTGCACATGATCACCTATGGGCTAAGAGCCAACCTCATCCTGTAACACAAAGGCAACGAGGTCAAGGGTAACAGCGCTGCCGGACCGCCAGAGTTTGCTGACGGGATCTTGTCATCACCAGCACGTCACGGCCAGCTAGTGCTGAACGAGGGACCGTCGGCTGCATCTATCCGTGCAACAAACATTTTAATGTCTGCTATAGCTGCACCGTTCTGCAGGACCGTTATGAGAGGCAGAAAGACGGCCAAGAAAGAGCAAGGGTAATGGCAAGAGGCGACTGCAGGATGGCCTGGGGAGTGCAAATGAAATGCCGGATTCCAGCAGAAGGGAGGAGCAGCGCCCGTGCTCTGACCAGTAGCAGTGTCGAAGCTGGTGGCCTAACGGGAGGGGAGGAAGCAGAGTATGGAGGAGGAGGCCTGTGCAGAGCAAGCCAGGGCGCAGGTGCTGAGGAGGGCAGGGGTGACCGAGGACCAGAAGCTGTCTAGGTAACACCATAGTGAGGGAGTGCGACGACTCTGCCCTGGAAACCACTAAGGGCTAGATCATAGAAGCGTACGATGTCTTACCAGGAGATTTACATTCTTCAGAGACAACTGGGAGCTGAGGGGTGTTGGTGCAGAGGAGTTGTAAAGTTTGTATTGGAGTTGAGGAAGAAAGAAGAAAAATCAACTGTTGAGTCTACTCTCCCTTGCCCAGGCACCACACTGCTCCTTGAGCTTCATCCTATTCCTCAAGACAAGTGGCTGGGCTCTCCAAGTTCCACAAGGAGGACGGTTCTTCCACCCAGTGACGCTGGCTCTTAGTTTCTGGACTTCCCAGCCTTAGCCCAAGTCCACCCTTCATTCAAGTTCCTCTCCCAGCCCCCTCTTAGCCCCGCCCTTTGAGCCCGGGAGGTCACTGGACACGGATGCGCCTGCTGCACGGTCTGTCACTGGTCTGACTCCAGGCAAATGGTGCGGCCCTCACAGGTGACAGCTTCTCCCCACACTCCCACAGAAGAGAACCCCCAGCGCCCAAAGGCTGGGTGACTGAAAGGTTATGTGTTCGTTTGTCATCACGAGCACGGTCCTTAGACTCACCCAACTGTTAACACACAAGAGGTGAGTGGTCTAAAGAGTTTCTGGATCTCAGGGTAGAAGTCCTGGACAGAAATGAGAACTCACATTCAAAATAACAAAAGTCTTAGGAAAAGTTTGAATCCCGCATTAAAATGGAAGAGCACTACTTTAGGAAATGAGTTGCCTGCTCCTCTTTTCATTTTGCAGCACCAAGAACAGCTCGAGCACGGTCATTCAGACAAGACGTGAGTCAGCGTCCCGTGGAAGACGTCCTCATCCCTCCGGGCAGAAACACCACTGGACTACCAGGTCTGCCACAGCGCAGCGGTCCAGTAAGGCCTGCTCTTTTAACCAACTGTCCATGAAAGAAAAACAAAAAAGTCTGCCACTAAAAAAAGTCTACTTTTCAAAACTACTGCCAGGTATTTACTTACTCACGTCCAGTAGGATTTTACTACTACAGTCCTGTCTCACTACTTAGTAGATGCTATTTAGAGCTTGATCATTTTATTCTGCTAGAACAGATCGTCTGAGTGTCCTGAAAGGGTTAGTACAACATAACCGTACTTTACCTCAGGTTACTTTGTCAGAACGTGTTTTGGAAAGGTTCTCAACCCAAAACATGCTTAGAGGGAGGTGGGTGCTCAGATGCCCCTGCACTTAAACAGACTCAAGTGGAGGTGCCCCCACAGCACAGCAAGGAAGGGAAGGGGTGACCAGCCCCTTACAGACTCACTGTGGCTGGGGGGGCTCTGGAGCCCTGGGCACGTTCCTGATCTTTCAGTCCCTTAGCTTCTCCCCCGTAAAATGCGGTGAAAGTAACAAAGACACACAGTGAAAAAGAAGTACTATACGCAGTGTCCGTGAATACACACATTTGGTACAGTGTCTATGGCACATTATTCTACTGTTATTATAATGTTGCCCTTCATCTTCTTAAAGAGGTATTTACATCCTCCACAGGAGAGCACACGAGATAAGACCAAACAGCTGATCAATTCTGACAAAGGAGAACTGAAAGAATCAGAGTTGGCTTCGAATGAGACTACTTCGTTCCCTCTCAAAGTACTTATATCACGGGACAAGAGAGCAGAGAGGGGGAAGATTTACGTTTTCTCTAATAAGTCAAGAAAGCAAGAAACTTCCACAGAAGCTAAGGCTGGAGGAGCTACTGAGTATCTGAATGGCACGCTGTTCTGTGGAGAAGCAGTTCTTTTAAAAGGCCAAGACAGGACTGAGAACCCAGATGGAAGAGTTACAGTCTTAAGGGACAAAAGAAAAAAGGCCTCCGCATCTGAGGCAAAGGGAAAGAGGGAAAGACAGATATTTATAGATTTTTCCTGGCTAACCCCCAATGCCTAATTTGGACTCAACTTGAAGTGTCCCTGAACAGTCCTCAGTCAGAAGGCTGGCGTGCCCACGTGACCCACCGGGATAAAGAGCGCTGGCTCCAAGAGGCGGCTCTGGGAGAAAAGCCGGCACCACCACCACCATCTCCCTTGCTGCTTCTCTTACCTTCCTGCTAAGACTCGGTCACACCTGTCGACGTACCGTGCTCAGGCCAGCTTTTCCAGCAGCCTGGCCTGTCCTTTCTCTTGCCCTTGCGTTCTTCCCCAAGGATAAGAAACTGGCCGGGCCGCCCAGGCCCCTTCAAATGCTGTCCACGCTGCGGTCACTGAGCACCTCCGTCACAACTGGGCCGTCCGCCCCGCGCCCGCGAGGACAGGCCGCGCCCCGACCACCCCGTAGAGCTCTGCTGCCCCGTCCCTGGGTTCCTGGTGGGCGCCCGGCCTGCGCACTGGACAGGAGGCAGCTGTGTGAGCACGTCGATGCACGCCCCTCAACCTGAGGAGGTCTTTCACTAAGGGACCCCGTTCTCAGAACCAGATCAGACCGGTATAGGCTAACTACACTCAGGGGCTCCTTGGTTCAAAAGCTCATACAACCACCCACGCCTCTCTGACAGTCAGGCGCCACAGAAAGTGCATGGTAGGTTCTGAAGGTTACCCTTTCTGCAGCTCTGTCTAAATATTAATACATATTCATTTTTTTAAAGTTGCGGTAACACTGGTTTACGACGTGGTGTGACTCAGAGGCATAGGATCTTGTGTCCTCAGATGGATGTCCTCACACCACACCCACTGCCAAGGGCCCCAAAGGCCCCCAAGAGTCCACTGCGCCCTCTTCCGGGCCCACCTCGTAGCCTCAACCGCCCCCTCAGATGTCAAGGCTTTGTCAATTATTTTGGGGCTGCCTGATCCTGGTTTGTCTGTCCATATTCTCGCCTCTAGGAACGAGCACGAAGGCCCTCCCAAAGAGCACACGTTCCCTCCGGTGCCGACTGCTGGTTCCTGCTTCTACCCGAGTCGCGTTCCTGGTCTGCAGCCGGACAATTCTATGCCTCCGGTTCTGACATCCATGACACCTGAAACGCAGTTATCCAAACTCTACAGAATGATGAACTGCTTTATTAACATTAATTAAAGTTAAAAATTACCGGGCTGTTGGTGGGAGCGTCCCCCTCTGCCACCTGCCATGCAGCAGCTGCGCTCTGGCCACACTATTCATCTTACCTCCACCAACCAAACTTTAACACTTCAAAGACATTTGCTGAGAAAACGGGGTTTTAGAAGAACAGGAACTACTTAAGGTTACCAGCGCCCTGGAGGACAGAAATGAAGGCGTGGGTGAGGCAGACACCCGCGCTTATTTCAGTGGAGCAGCACAGGAAACCGCAGCAGAACAGAAGCCGGCCCTGGCGGGCGCAGCGCTTCCAGTGTTCCTCCCGCAGGACACGCCGCAGGCCTCATCACGCCAGATGCCAGTGCCGGGCGCGTGGGGCCTCGGCGGGGAGAGGCGGGTGTCTGAGCGGCCCCGGGTGACGAGGGCGCTGTGGGACGCACAGCGTGCCTGAGCAGGGGGCGCCACAGACACGTCTCTGCCGCAAACACTGCCAGGCCAGTGCAGTGACGGCTCCTGTCGGGAGAGGGGACCCACGGTCTCCTGGGCACCCCACACCACAAAGTTTAAGAACACAGCAGCCTCCTGCCATGCATCAGAGCAGTGGCTCTCAAGGTGCGGCCGGCACCCGCCTGCAGTGCCAGGACGCTCTCTGCCCACCTCACTGTGTTGCCAAAGCACAAATCAAAGCTACCTCGCAGGGCACCCATCACTGCCATGAGCTCAGTTTTACAGAAAACTGAGCAGGTCCTGTAAATAACACTGACTTTATTAAGCATTGACCTTCAGATATGCCTTTTTTAATGGTCCGGGTGACAAATGGGACGTGTATGTGAAATCCATGACACGTTATTTTCCAAGTGGCCGATGGACGACCATGCCAGGAAACGGCGCACGGAGAGGAGAAGACAGACCGGCAGGTTTTCAGGTGCCAGAGTGCACAAAGCTCAGTGATGTGACTTGAGGCTGCACACTGCAGTAACCGCTAAGACTCTACCACTTCTCCGTTCTCATCTAGTATCACCGGAAAATATCCGTTATCTCAGGAAACTATCAGAATATGCTTTCCTTCCCCAAAGCCCACGTCTGGGCTTTCCTGACACGTTTGTACAGAACACGGTGAATGCATGAGACACAGAATCCAAATGTTCTCAACTAAGTCAGAAGTTAGGTTAAAACAATGACACTCTTCTAGTTCTGTTTTGGGAAAGTTATTTTTCATAAAAATAGGTTCTTTATATTAATAATAGGTTAATCACTGTCACTGTAAATTAGTTAATATTTTTAAAGGCACCGTTTCTAAATTCCAGTGTGGTAATAAATACGGGTAAGGATGACCCTTATAAACTGAATTTCCTTGTAGTTCATAGTAATTCTTTAAGAATAGGAATCCTAAAACCAAAAAGTTTGAGAGCTGTGGGTCATAAAAAAGAGGTCAACAGTAAGGAAACCAGACTCTAGTGGAAGATGATGAGGGAATGAACCCGCCAAGTCGCCAGTTTTAAGCGAGTCGCAAATGTGACAGAAAACTGACTTATGGGAAGAGTGAGGAGTCTGGGGGCGGGGGCGGTGAGTGTTCTTGCTTAAGAGCCTGCACGAAAGCCAGTGAATTTAGTTAGTAAGAAGTGAGACCCAAGTCCTTCCCAACACCAGGAATTAAGCTGATGAACTGAGAGTAAACTATAACAGCACGGAAGAGCAAAGGTGGTCTTCTGAGGGGTGAACAGATTCTTCAGGAAAAAATACTGCTTCCATGATCTACGGAGTTTCGTGCCAGGGTCCCTGCCAATACCCCACACAGTTGAGCATGCCTCACCCCACGTTTGAGGGGCGGGCGAATGACCCACAGACACTCTGACACGAGGGGCTCTGCAGTCCAAGCTCCTGTAGGGACACAGGGAGCAGGGCCACTGAAGCTCTAGTCTGACGTCGGTGACAGCCAGAGACGGTCTGAGCCACCAGGAGGGGAGCCAGTGTTTGCGGGTTTCAGAAGAAAGCCTCGTCCTGAGTTACTTTAGAAACAGCAGAGCAAAGACTTTCAGGTCGAAGCACCAGCACTTAGGTTCCGCCTCCTGAAAGCTCTACCATCCAAAATCACTCAGGTGTGAAAGACTTCAGGGTGGAAGTGTTCTAAACTGCAAGGGGCCTGTGCTGCCGGGTAGGAGAGGCCCGAGGCCCACAAACCACCACAATGCAAACCAAAGTTAAAAGCATGACAACTCCTCTGCCAGAGCCGAGCAGGCTCTCAGCGCTATTCCTTGTGACCAACAGAAGGTACGTGCATTCCAGGGAGGAAAGAGATGCGTCCCTTTCAAAAGGCAGCCGTGCTGAAAGGCAGAAACAACGAATGGCATCTGCCAAGTGTTTAATTACTATGTGTTTATTAAGAACCTCCTAAAGGAGCGTGTTTTGTGAAGATGAAGGCCAACCTTCACCGGCTGTCATTACACTCCCGTAGCAACAGCTGCTGAGACTTCCTCTGAGTAGTCCTGCATATCTAAAGGCAAAAGCCTGGCTTTTAAAAGACATTTGAAAGTCCCCACTTTTTAACTTACTAAGATTTGGGCAATTATTTCCCTCCACTGGACTAATAAACTAGCCGATTATCTGGCAAGTCCTTGTGGGAGCAAAGAGCCGACCAGCCCTTCCTTTTTTAAATTCCTGTTTTCCACTCCCAGGTCCCCCTCTCTATGCTGGGGGTAATGACAAGAAGTTACAGGAACAAACGCTGGAGGATGAGACAACTGGAGTCTCCCCCCAGCTGCTGCCATATCATGCTGTTAGGCCTTGCTCGGCTGCAGATGCCGTGAGGAGAGGTGTTTACTCAGCCTTCGGCTTCCCAGCACTGGCGCTCTCCTGCTCGTCCCCTGCTTCGCCAGCTCCTGCCTGCCTGCCTGCCCCACGCTCCCGCCAGGCAGCCTTGGGGAGGGCAGCCCCAGGCACCTTCACTCCCTGTGCCAGGGACTGCCACGTTTGTCCACAGGCTGCGAAGTTTACGTTTTAAAGATGACACATTCGGACACCACAGTCCTAAAGAGACACGACTTACTTTGTCTTAATTTAACCCTCCTTTTTCCTCACAGAATCTCATCTCGAAATACATCTGAGTCAGTACGGGTCCCCTTCAGGAAAAGACAGTAAAACTTGGCACCTACTTCGACAAGCTTGCTAGCCTGCCTCCTGCAGGACAGCAGAGCCAGACCGTGCAGGGCGGGGTATACACTGGGTGGGGTACGCCGGGCCCGGCCACCAGGCCTCTGCAGTCACCACCGCCCAGCAGCCTCAGAAGCGCCACTGGCTGTGCAGGAAGGAGCCTGGGGGCCGCAGGGGCCGTGCCAGACAAACTCTCAGAACCGAAAGCACAGTCATTTCACCCAAAAGACAAACGGAAGAACAGTGTCCACATTAGATGTCAATCATGAAACAGTATTTCCCCCAGGTCGCAGGCACCCCTCAGCAGCTGCACTCAGTTCCTCATCAAGAAAGGCAGCTTTTCAGACCTCCTGACTTGGGGAGGAAAGAACGGTCTCGGACAAGGAGAAAAACAACGCACTGGGCTTGATGCGAAGCAGACGCAGCACCAGGCTCCGGCACTAATGAGGGAGAAGGGCTGGTGCTCTATTTTCCTCCTTCAGCTCATCCATTAGGGGGGGCCCAATGACCCGAGAGGAAGGAACACAGCCTATTGTGTGGAGGACGACAGGGCGGGAGAGGAAGTGCTCCGTGGCCAACCGCTCATGACACACGCAACCCTTTCTGGAACTGCAGTCAAGACTGGCTCCCGAGTTTAAGGCCAGAGAAGCTGACAGCAGGGGACACCCCCCAGTGGGCCATCTCAGGAGCACCCACCAGACACCTGATGGTACAGTGGCACAAGACCATCAGCGGACTAGTGGAAGGGCCCGAGCAGCAGACCGCTCCTCCGAGCGCCCGAGCCAGGTGTCAGCTTCTGGGTCACTTCTGTTTCTCCGAACAGTTTCTTGGGGAATGGGCCAGCTTATTCATTTTAGCCACTATGGCAGTCCCATGTTTTATTACAGCGTTTGGCATGCACAACTGTAGATGTCTGCAAATTAAAGGCTTGATTTAGTTTTGGAAAAGCCCAACAGCTCACAACGGACAAGCCTGCAGCAGCATCCAGCGGAACCTGCACTGAGAACGCCGAGGCAGTGGGCACAGGTGCACACCTGCTCTTCCTTGCGGACAGGTTACCTGTGGCTTCCTGCAGCCCCCGGGGCTCGCAAAGGCGGAACACGAGGAAAGAGTCCCGAGACACTGAGGCTCAAGCCCCACTGCCCGCAGAGCGGAGACTCCGCAATCTAGACGCTGGTGCCTCCTGTCCGCTCCCCGGCACACACGGGCCCAGGCGCCGGCCCATCTCAAGGGGCCTGCAGCTGAGGCAGCTGCCCTGGTTCCTCTTCAGCCTTCTGTGCCACTAGACCGGCACGGAGGGACAGGCCCGGTGCCAACCTCTCTATCCCCAGGCCCCTCTGCCTTAAAAGAGTTTTCCTGTAGATGATTCAATGGAGCAAATGAACACAATGGAATGTTTGGTGGTAAAATGAGGAGGAAGGATGGCAAAGAAATGAATCGATGATGTCAGAGAGACCATAAGCACATTTTCTGTGTTTATTTTCTTAGAAACAGAAACATAAAGGGCACTGGAGAGGACATCCTATAATTCTGCTTTTCCCAGAGCTGAGGGAATAAATATATCCCAAGGGAAGGGCAGAGCAAGCGTAAGGCTCCTCCCTTTTTCCCATCATTCATCTACTGCGGCACGGCCAGAAAATGTCACCACCAACTGGATTCCTGAGTGACTCAGACAGGCGTGCTCAGGGACGATAACACAGAACACACGTGTGAAAATAATGATGCCATGCTCTGGGAAGGAGGCAAGCCGGGGTAGGCACGGCCCCTTCGTGCAGACCCCCACCGTGTGATCTGCACACAGCCCAGTCCCAAGCCCCAGGGAGAGAGCAATGGGCCCAAGGAAGAGCCTCCGGGGCAGCAGGTGCTCACAGCCTGCCACCTGCGCACACAAGCCGTTGCACACGGCTTCCTTCATGCCCTGCGGGGGGAGACAACTCCATGAATAGAAGAGGGGTGCAGATGGGTAAAGACGGCTCTGTTTAAGGATTTCCAGAGAGGAAAGCACAGGCCTGGGAATCAGGTGCCTCAGCACAGCATGTGACACCACGGAGCAGCTTTCCACGGATGAGGTCGTGTCCAGGCAGAGGTGGGCAGGAGGGTGAGGCAGGGCTGCTGCAAGGCACCGTCCTAGGCCTGGCCCAGGCACTAAGCAGCTGGGACAACCACAGCAGGCCCTTGCAGCGCTCTGGGTGCAATTCCTCGGTTGCAAATTAAAGGGCACAGGCCACAAGATAGAGACAAAAATCCCTCCCTGCATGGCAATTCCATAATAAAAACAATTATTTCTGGAGGATTTTGGGTTGTTCTCATTAAAAGAGAGAATCTTTAATGGATCCTTTACAAATCTGACGATCCCACACGAGTTTTATAAACCAAAGGGGTAGCAGAACACCGCCAACCTGAGCACAACTTTCTATCTGCCCTTCTCAAGGAATTTCCACGCAGGAGTGGGTTCTCCTTAATTATTTGTCCCTTCTTTTTTTTTCTTCCTCAGGGAAGGGATTAAACAAAAACTTCTCAGTTGTTGTGCAGTCCTCACAGCACTTCACATTCCAGGTAGTAAAAGGCACATGAGCAGGTGGAAGCACCCCCCACCCCAAAAAAAGGTTCAAGGACAAACTTATATATTCAAACAGATAGTCTCAGAGCATCCACATCAGGAAGCCATAAACTTATTCCAACTAAAATTAGTTCAGTTCCCAGGTGCAGGCCAGTGGTGCAATGGATAAAATTAGATCAGTTCCAGAAGTCATTTACAACTATCTTCACTTGAAACCTAAGAACCACACATGGAAAATCTGTTTCATTTTGCTGCTTCATTTCAACTCTAAGCTCCAACCCCAGAATGATTAGGCTTTCAAAACCCTTACGTATATAACACTTCGGATGACTCAGAACAGAACACCAACTACAGATAAGGAAATCAACGTAAATATTTGGGTGCCTGGTTTCTGAGGGAGGTCTGAGCTCAGGACATCTTAAATGTGCCCACAGCATATTCTGCCCTCAACTTCACGGAAGCTATTTTTGCCGGCACCTAGCCGGCTCTGGGTTCACCGCAGCGACAGGCCCTGGGGTTCTCAGGATGGGTGTGAGGCAGAGAAAGAACGGAGCTTGACACGGATGCCAAAGACTCCAACTGAAGCAGCGCCCTTCTGGATCCCCACACGGGGTGCAGACTGCCAAATTCTTACATTCTTCACCTTTCTGTTAAATGTTTCTTCTCAATTTCCTAATGAGATTTTTTTAACCTGGATTATTGCTACATCAGTTACCTTGCAAACTGGGGTGTTTCTGCAACCCTTGGCAGTTCTAAGACCTCTGGAGGGCTAAGTACATTGTGACAGCAAACAAACAGTAAGGCTGGAGAGCACATCAAACACCCCCACCCATCTACTCCTGCTCTTCCAGTGGAGTACTTACACCTCATCGTGCTGCATGGCTACCGCCAAGGAAACGGGCTACCGCTGCTTTTCCCGCAAGCCCCTCTCAGGAAGGAACCAACTATTGACTCCCACAGCATACCTGTGGCTCCCGAGCAGGTCTCACACTCGGTGCTCACACACCGCGACTGCCTCCGCACACCTTCTAGAACTGGAGCCTAACTACGCTACGGCAGAGACAGCAGCTCACTTTAAAAATTTTAAAAGATGCTAGATGCAATATGCTCTGAAAGGGAAAGCCATTTGTTTAGTGTTCACTTCGTGAATAAATGTATGAAATCAAACTCACAGGCTAAATCCCAAAATTAAGCAGCTCAAGGGGCCCAAAAGATCTGAAATCAGCACCCCCGAGGGCCTTCTGGATGAAGCCAACAGCTGCATGCAAGTTGTGCAGCTTTACACTCAGGGTGGCCGCCACCCAGCAGGCATCTCAACACACACAGCCAGCCGAAGGTGAGAAATCTGCAGCGGCCTGCCCAGGGGCCCCCATCTGTGTCTCTGGGATGGGCCTCGGCTGCTCTGCTCTCCGCCTTTCTTGGCCTAAGTCATGTTCATGTCAGCAGGCCAGCGCCAGCCCTCCGGAGGAGAAGCTCACGCTCCGTTTTTCTAAGCAATCACATACAGCACGTCTCCAGGCCTGCTACATACACCCCGGCGCACGGTGCCGAGCAGAACGCACACATCTTAACTCGCACACAAGCTTTAAAATACGTGGAGCTGAACAGTGCGAAAATACACCATTAAAAAAAAATTCCTTCCCCCTCGAGGGGTATTGAAGCCTAGAGAGGAGAATTTACCGTTCCTCCCACTGAAAGACATCTAGTCAATAACTTTATCTATATTTTTAGTGCCGACTGGACTGTACTTTTTTTACTGACCTAATAATGATCTCTTTGCACTGGAATATGAGCTTTTCACTGCAGAGACTGACCTATTTTCATTTTGGTGCATCTGAGGTCGAGCACAGGGGCCAATCATGACCATTTGTTTAATCAAGCACCGAGAAAATTACTGCACTCTCATGGCAAACTGAAGCGACAAGGTCATCTGAACGAGCACCGCTATGGCCAGGGACTCTGACTAGCTTTTTCCAAGAGTACTTTAACCATCACCAGTCTGTAATCACTCATCCCCAGTCTCAAGCATGGGTCACGTGATTCTCAGTTTAAAATCAGACTTGAATTGCACCTACTTCTAGGAACTCCAGTCAGAGCAAGTAAATCTAAAGGAGGCGTCAGTACCCGAATTTACAGACGAGGAAATCAGGCTCTATACAAATGGAGTCAAGTGGAAGAACCGGGGTTAAAACCCTGGTTCGTTTGGCTCCGTGATCTTTCCCACAATGCCTGGCTGCTATTCTTGGCAGACAAAACAATTAGATAAGAATGAACAAAAGTGAAGTGAGAAGTGTAAGAACTGGGTAGAAAGAATGGTAAGAATTAGTTCCTTGGTCCCAACTGGGGAGGAGGGAGAGGCACGCTCATATTCACGCTCCAAATTGCACATATGACCTACAAAAAAGCAAGCATCTCTGTGAGTAAAAATAGTGATTTTTTTAATGTAATTTAAGACTAGAGCAAATCGCCTTGGAAATGTTCAAAGAGAAAGAATTTGGTTATTTTTAAAAAGTTCCCCTTGATTATCCTTTCAGTCTAACACATCAGATGCACCCCAGTTTTATGAGTGTGTTCTAATCACTCTGGAATCATACACTGGCCAATGATGCAGAGCTGGAAGAAATTTTAAAGACATCTAACCATTATACAACAGAGAAAACAGGGACGAGAGAAATTAAATAACTTAAGGCCAATAAAAATTTCTGCTGGCTCATTAAAATCATACCCTCACACAAATTATCTGTGTGTATTTTTACACTAAAGTCACAATTTCTTCACGTGTGGCTTCACAACCCTGGAGTGCTCCGAGACATTTCTTTTTATAATTATCTACTCTAGAGAGTATTTGCAGAATTTCCCAGAAAGACTCTCCATTTCGGAATTTCACAGAGAAAGAGTATCTCCAGTGCTACTTGTACAGAAATTACTGAGATTTTCCAGACCCGCCTTTTATTTCTTAAAGAACGACACTGCTCGGTGCAGAAATGACAGTGAGCACTGAGTGCAGGAAAGCAGGCCTCCAGGGACGGGCTCCCTGGCGACCAGGATGGAATCGTGGCCCTGCCCCCAGTGCTGCGGCCGGCTAGCCGCGGGAAGCATGGCCCCGGCACGCGGCGTGACTGCCAGCACACCCCGGGCCCGTGGCCAGGCGCTCTGCACCAGCAGTCTCTCAGACGAAAAAGCTGAGAAGCTCCCTGTGGCTGAAGCTAGCTCTACCTCGGAGCCCAAAAGGGGTAATTGAGGGAGGTCTGGTGCTCTTAAATGGTGGCTCATAGAGAGGGCCATTTCCCAGTCCTAGGTGACACACACACCACAAAACTACGTAGGTGAATGTGAGGGAATGACGTTTTTTAAAGGACTTCTTTAAAGCTGGAAAACTGTTAAATTACAGGGTAGGATGTGTAAACCATTCTGAACACCAGTGTCACAGCTTGTCAAGTTAGTTACCAAATAGCCTAAGCGCAGCCATGTTTTCCTGGCAGCCGAGTGCAGGCTGTGGGCAGACACAAAACTGAAGCTTTCAACCAGTCGCAGACTAGGGAGAGATGCAAGCTCGCCCCCTTGAGACAAGAGAACAAAACCAGTGTTCCGTTAAAAACAGTGAAAGCAGAGGGAATTCAGGAAGATATTAAGCTGGAAACAGTTCAACGAAGCTGCTACCACCTTGAAGAAACAGATACTCACAATGTAGTAAATGTAACTAAAAGTGGAAATTCAGCTGACCTGACGGCTGGCCACGCAGTGATGCACCAGAAGGAGAGCACGTGCTGGATGAAGGACCCACTTTCCCAGGAACCCGACACGCAACAGGAGCGCTGAGGTTGTGTCTGAGCACAACTGCTCCTGAGCGCCTGGGCCCGGGGCGTGCCGGCAGTCACGCCGCGTGCCGGGGCCATGCTTCCCGCGGCTAGCCGGCCGCAGCACTGGGGGCAGGGCCACGATTCCATCCTGGTCGCCAGGGAGCCCGTCCCTGGAGGCCTGCTTTCCTGCACTCAGTGCTCACTGTCATTTCTGCACCGAGCAGTGTCGTTCTTTAAGAAATAAAAGGCGGATCTTCAAAAAGCCAAGATAAACCAAAGGGACCATGGGGAGTGGGGGGGGGGCAAAGACAGGGATGAGGGCAGAAAGAGCACCAGGACCGACGTGATGCTGCACGGGTGGAATGGTGGTGGGAACTCCCTGGGGAATACAGATGATGTCAAATATAATCAATTAAATAAAATAAATTAATCTGGAAAATCTCAGTAATTTCTGTACCCAAAACTAAACTCTGTGAACAAATTCTTGCTATCATTTAGCTGCAGCTAAACATTCTAAGAACATGAGACTGAAAGTGAATCAGCTTAGGTCCAAAAAAGGCCAAAGGAGCATCTCCAACTCTCACTGAAAGGAGGAGAGTGTATGACTGGAGACTCTCAGCGTGGGTAAGAGTTATCCATGAACACGTGCTAAAGTGCAAAGACCCACCTAAAGCCGAGTCAGCTGGGCCCCAGAAGTGCGGCCTCGGCACTGTCAGGATATCACAGTAGGGAAGCATTATTAGGACAGAAGTTCCAGTTCAGCTTACAAAGCTGACTAGTTGTGAAACGAGGCAAAAAGACTTAACCACCCTGAATCCACTTCTTCTCTTATAAAGCAAAGGCACTGGACTTCTTTACTCATCTTTAAGGGTCACTCAAATTCTACAGGCCGCATAGATTGAACAAACTCCACATCTCCTAACTTCCTGCCCACGCTACTTCTGATGATCTCAAAAAGTGCTCAGAAAGGAAAGTCTTGATTGCTTTAGGAAATGCCATATGCCACTGGTTACTTAAGTAAGTGAGAAGGATACTGGAATCTGAAGAAACAAATCAGTAACTTACACTGTGCTTCCTGTGTGTCAGGCTCTGATACATACTAACTCAAAAAGCAATAGAAAACACAGAAGGAATTGAAGAATTTTTTTAAGATTTATTTATTTATGCATACGAGAGCTAGGGTACAGGTAGCCAGAGGCAAAGGGTGAGAGGAGACAGAGACAGAGAGGTTACCAGAGACAGAGCGGGGAGCAGAGCAGGCAGATCAACCAAAACACACTGTTGAGGGGAGCAGCGGGGAGGCAGGAGAGGTCTGCAGCTCCCTGTGGGTCCCCCTCCCTGACTGGGGACTGAACTCCCGCTGCAGTGGCTACGGATGCTTCAACTGTGGTGCTCAACCCGCTGCATCACCAGGGAGGCCCAGGAATTGAAGAATTTTAAAACCGGAAGTGCGTGTAAGTGGCGAAAACCGACAATGTTACATTGTAGCTAACATTAGTACTAGAGAGAAACCACAACCAGCAACCAAAGGAAGGAGCGCGTGAGCCACACTGCAGCATTCTCCTCCTTTCCTCCCAGAATAGGTGCAAACATTAACTTTGCCACTGGCTGATCCACTTACAGGGCATGATTTTTCAGCGGCGCTGACCTCTAAAGTCAGGGCTGGTTTACAACAATGGTCAAGCATATTAAAGAATGAAAGATTATGACTCAAGTTTGTATGACAGAGACCAGTCTGCTGGACCAAGGAAACAGGCGCTCGGTGGAAGCCCTTTCCTTAGCACCCTGCCACGCCACCCCAGGAGAGGACCACGCGAGGACTGTGCGTGTGCAGAGCCGGTCAGGAAGAGGGAGCCTCCCAGGGGGATTTAAAAGTGATTCTTCTGCCTGCTCTGCTCCCCGCTCTGTCTCTGGTGAAGCCTCTCACCCCCTGGCACATCTGGCCTACACCCCAATTCTTCTATGCCAATAAAAAAAATTGATTCTTTACATTTATTAGAAAATTGCTATCAGCGCACCACTGTTCTAGGTTTCCAAGATGGCAGCGAAGCCTAAGGCATACAGAGTCTCCGTCTTACACCTGGCGGAGGACAATTCACTGGTTCAGGGAAGCAGTGACTGGCCTCATCCCAAAGCCAACACACAGAGGGACACGCTTCGCAAAGACCAGTCGGGGCACTTTACACAAACGCCACTCCACCTCGACTACCATCACAAGCTCACAAGCTCGTGCAGTCTGCAAACAGACTTCAGAGGGTCACAGCTAAAGAGCAGAGAGGAGGAAGGCGCACTCCAGAGCGGGGAGGCAGGAGAGGGTGCTCAACCCGCTGCACCACCAGGGAGGCCCAGGAACTGAAGAATTTTTAGAGGCCAAGCAGAGCTAGTGCGAGAGGCCAGACCTGCCGCCCGCTGCCTCCCGCCTGCGGTCAGTCACCGCAGCACTCCCCACCTAAACAAACAGAACTGCTCAGAATCCACCGCTTTCTCGTTCTTCCTGCTGCTGGCACACAGTTATTTTCTAGGCCAGCAGCCCACCACTGCGCTGTGTGCAGGGCACAGACAAACCTAGGAGTGGAATTTACATTTTTTAAACCAGAATTATTCCCCTCAAAGTATTTTATGGCACACGAGCACTTGAAGTTCCACCTTTAGCGTCCATAAACAAGCACTTATTGGAACACAGTCACACTCTTGTTTACATATGACCATAGCTGTTTTCACACTTCAACGCAAAGCTGGTGAGTGATGACAGAGACTGTGACCCACAAGCAAAAAATATTTGTTATCTTTCCTTTAAAAGCAGAGATGTGTAGACCCAGTGAAAACATACATGATGAATACTGAATTTGAAGAGTTAAAGTGGGGGGAAAAAGAGAAAATGGAAAAAATTAGCAGGTGTGTCCAAGTTTTATCCTTTCAGTTCACAGCAGGTAGAACAGCCTGGCAGAGCGACGAGAGGGGACGGCCACGGGAGGGGACAGCAGCGGTCAGATTTCACAACATCACAACAACAAAGAGGATACAAAACCTCCACATTCAGACTTGAAAACCTTCAAGAACAGAAAATCCCGTAACAGGTGCCTACTCCACAGAGCCTCAGGCGTGCCAGCCAGAGGCACCCAAGTGTCACGGTCTGAGCCTCTGACACCGTGGGGCGCGGCCGCCAAGACCTGGGTCAGACGTCCAACCCCAGCTCCGTGCCAGCTGTGCCGGACCTGCGCTATGCCTGGCCTGTGCGTCTCAGGCGCTGATGCTCTTATCTGTACAATGAGGCAAGCCGGCCAATCGGGGAAGCGAGATCTCTGAACTTCGAAAGGGAGAGCAAAAACGAGAAAAGAGAAGAGGAGAGGAGGGATTTTTTTCCTAAATAATGTTTCGCTTTCTTCGTCATGCTAGATGAGACAGGCAGGACAGACTGACCCCGCCGTGCATCACATGCAGAGAGCCCGACGCTCTGACACCAGAGGAAGGGCCGAGCCAGGGAGGCCTCTGACTCAAGGGTATGATTGTTCTTTCTGTTTCTGAGGGGCTCCTGGAGACAGAGACACAGCACCCATGCAGGGCGTGTCCTTTCTCCTCTCCAGGCGCAAAGCAAGGCTGGTCTGAGTAAAGCCTCTGCAGGAGGAGCCTCCGCATTAGTCACACATCATCTGCCATGGGGGCGGTCCCCACCGCCAGCACCTCCCCACGCCAGGCTCAGAAACCAAGCTTGTTTATCACAGTTCAGACACTGGAGCCAGTTGGGGAGGGCACAGTTCTGTTTGCCTCCTGGAGCAACTTTAAGGAAAAATACCACTCAGCCCTCCACAGCGCACAGAGAGAGCTCTGCCACGTCCAGGAAAGGAAGATGTGATTGACTGCAATCACCTGAATTTCCAGAAGGTTAACCTCCAAAAGGTTTTCTTTTCATTGGCATGTAACCGGAAGCTTAGGGCACCATTTCTTTCAACAAATTTAAGTGCCCTCGTTTAAAAGTCAACAGCTATAAACAATAGGAGAAACAACCTCAAGACCTTGAAGAAAAACACGTCTGAGATCTTACTGCAAGTAAAACACCGGATTACCGAGCGACCTGGCAAACCTACTACCTGGTACAGGGAAAGAAGTAGACACAAACATGGACAAGGCAGCAGCGCCACTCGCCAGTCAAAAAGTGGGGACAACTGAGGCGTACAACAGAACGTGGTGTTAGCCACACCGATTCAAAGAAGCACGTTCCATGTCAGACCGTGGATGAACCCAGAAGCATGTTAAAGAACCCGGTCTCAAAGACTGCAAGCTGTCTAATTCCTCGTATGTGAACCTCCAGAAGGCACGCACGGATCCAGAGGGCAACAAGCAGAGAGTGGCTGCCGGGAGGTGAAGGTGGGTGGGGGGTGAAGACTCGGCAAGAGGAGGCTCCCTTCAGGGTGATGGCCACAAGACCCCAATGTTTAAGAACTAATGAACCGTGCGTCTTACTTGAATGGGTGGATTTTAAAGCCTACAAATTCTCTCAATAAAGCCGTTACACAGAAAGCTTACTGGAGCTTTTTTGTCCTAAAAATGACATTCTTTGTATTTTAGAGCACTGAGCTCAACACTCAAATCTTGCTTTTGCAGCTATCAGTTTCCATTTAAAGAAAGCTCAGGAGCTCCCTTTTTGCAGTTAATTCTTATTTCGTGACACATTAAACTTGATGAAAACTGCAGTTTTGTGCTCACAGGGAAGATCTCCTTTACCCTACTCTCCAAGCCTCCGCCGGGAGGTGCACGCCGTCTCTGAAGGTGTCACCAGACAACACCTGCTCATGTAAATGGAGGAAAAGGTACCACTGTGGTGGGGTGGCGGGACAATCTCCAACACAGAAGGAAGCTGGGCTGCAAATCAGACCCCGCAGACCCGGGGAGAACACCCCTCATGCCGAAATAAACATGCTGCCACTCACCCCCTGGGTCTCCGGGTCTGGACTTGCCTCCGGCACAGGAGCGACGCTGCTGCCCACAGCCACCTCCTCAGAAGCCAGACTCTGCCTGGAGTTACCCCGGAAGTCCACTTCGTCTTCAGCTTTCGCGCCTGGCATTTCTGAAGAGAATGAGGTGGTTACAAAGTGCGTCTGAAATAGGACTGCCGCGTCCTACTGTTGACACACCTCCCGTTTTCGTGCACTCTGCTTGGTCAGTGTTTGTCGTAGGTGGAAAAGTGTTCCCTGGCATTCGGGCGTCAGTGTTACTTCTGCCCCTCGGCGGACGTCCTCCTTCACCCCACGCCCGCGTGGTCCCCCAGCCCTGCGTGGGTGCAGCTAAGGGAGCTCCGAGTCATGCCACTGACCGTCCATCTCACTACTGACCTCTCCCGAACAGCTGGTGAGTGTGGAGCTGAATGGCACATGGAGAAGCAAACTCCACCTCTAAGGGACAGTTGAGCGCTGAAGCCCGGTCGTCCAAACTGCCCACCCCCAAAGAGGCAAGGGATGGATGTCTTTGTACAGGGAGAGCCAATGAGAGCAAGATTAGGCCTTGGGGACACCACGTGCTCACCATCACTGTGAGTGGGAGACAGCGATCCCGGTGTTATTTTTTGTTTAAAGCTCACTTCTTGCCACGCCATAAAATGTTCACAAAGTGGTAACCGCCTTTCCTTAAGAAGTTTTCTCTGCCATGCTTAGCAGGAGGGCAGCGGTGGTGCTACCTGACCACCACGTGGCCAGGAGATACAGAAGCGCTAAAACTGATGCCCGATGGAGACTGAGGTTTGAACACCACTTCTTAAAGGGCCAAAATGCACTGCGGCAGCCAAACTACACGTGGCGCTACTGACTCAGTTTCCCGTGGGAAATTTCCTGTGGCGATTACTAATGCTAGTCCAGCCACTACCCGGCAGAGGAACATGCTCCCGACACCAAGGCGGAGGCTCGTTCCCTGAGAAGCGACTGTACCAACTACGATTGTTCTGAAGGCACACCAAGACATGTGCAAAGATCTACTTCAGATTTAGAAGGTTACATTCCTAGGAATGAACATTTATAAATCTCCACTCTTCTGTCTTTGCCTTGTAATTACATAATCTCACCAGCAGTTTAAATATAGACAAACAAGTTTCTCTGCCCAAGAACCAAAGCCTGTTCACACAATGTGATCAAATTTCAGAAGAAACATCTGACTGAGCAATCCACTTAGAATCGGCATTCTAGATCAAAACGCTGAGCGAGTCAGCGTGAACTCTGCTCTGGCTGCCGGTGGCTTTTACTTGCTCGGGATGTGACGTGCGGCACACAGCGCTGTCTATGCCTTCGACTGGCAACGCCTGTCTTGGCATGCAGCACCCGGTCACCATGGTAGCAGTGGCTGCTGAGACGCGGTAGGCAGCCCCACATGCATCACCTCGCTCTTGCTGGTGAAGGGCCCCAGCCCCTTGTCCCCGAGCTTCCTCCATCTCAATGCTCACGTGGCTTTAGCTCAGGCAGGACGGAAAGGCGGAAGCCACGGGGCTCCTTCTAAACCAGCAGCCAAACCTGAGCCTCCTCGTCCAAGGACCGCTGGCTAACCTCACGAGTGGGAAGCAGCCGCCCATGAAATACCCTTTGGCTCTGAGACCACGGCAGGTGCTTTTTCCATAAGGCAACAGCACCAGGGCCTTCCCCAGTCCTGCCCACGCTGGAGAAAGCCCAGTTTCTTCCTCACTGGTCACTTCTCTCTGGTTAGACACCACGAGCGCCGCTCTTGGGGGAACAAGCCGCCCATACATACCCACCAGCTCCCAGCTTGGAGACAGTGCTGACTTCACACGTCTCGTTTTCTTTCTAAAACCTTGAGTTATTAGTTATTTCTTAAGCTCTTTACTGTATCTAATGTACTACTAAAAATCGAAGTTCTGAAATTCTCCCTGGCTTTCCCCTTTCCTCAGAATGCTATGGAATAAACCTCAAAAAGCTCATGCTTGCTCGGATTAAACTCTGATCATGGAGCCAGAGGAATAGCTCCAGCCCGTGCAGCCCAAACGAAAGGACACAGCCTGCATCAGCTTACAGCCGCTCCTCTCTGCAGCACCGACCTGCTGCGGCCCCAAAATAGACTTTCTGAGCCTTCTTCTGAAAACCAGAGACCTCCTTTGAGACAGCAGTCAACACATTTCTTTTGCTTAGACATTCTCCTCTCAGAACGTTAACGAAACTAAAAAGCTGAAGTTCAAGAAATACCACCTTGGGTTTCTTAAATTCCTCAACTGGGGAAAAGAAAGCAGATTATAAATGGGAAAGGGACCTTTATCAAGGAGATGACCACTGTTTATTAAACTGCTCCCCCCCCAACATCTTTCTCCCCCTATTTGGTCCCCAATCTTCACTTACCACCCCATACTCCTAACATCTTACTACACTGACAGGGATTTCAAAAATTAAAGAGCAGAAACAGCCCAACAGTAAGAACCCAGCAGGTGGGCTCCCTCAAAGCCAGGGAGCTCAGAGGGGGCTGAGGAGTACCTGGTGACAGGCAGTGCCAGGGGATCGTGCGACCCTGACCGCAGGCAGAAGGAGTCGGGCGGAGTCCAGTCCGCTCCGGCCTCAACCCCACGGCGGTTTACGTGGAGAGCTCAGCCCCACTGAGCAACAGCGGCAGCTCCGGGTCCTCTCTGGCCATGGTCACCACAGAGGGAACGGGCTGTGTGTGAGCAATCTGCTCGCTGCAGCTGCTTCACCCAGATAAGCAGACACAACGTCTCCCGGTGACAGCGACTCAGCAGACAGGGCTGGGGCGGAAATCCATGCCGGGCGGCGCGCCCCGCCGGCTGCCCAGAAGCCCTGGAGGTCGGCGGCTCCAGCAGGAAGAGGAGGGAGGCGCCTGGCCTCCCGGTGCGCTGACACCACCACCCGGGGCGGCGGGCCAGGGCTTCAAAGCTCAGAGCTGTGCTGAGACCCGGCTCTAAGTTCGCTCAGGATACAGAGGAGGCCGACAGGAACAGAAAGGGGCTCAGACTCGGAAGTAGAACCCACTTTCACTGCTGGCCACAGTTCGAGAGAGAGGACTGAGCTGTGGGGACAAGTCCCCACGCCAAGTCCCCTGACCACGCGGGGCACCCGAGACCCAGGCAGTGCCCCTGGGCTGGGGCAGAGGTTCTGTGTCCAAAGAGTTTCAGCCTTAAGCACTGCAGCCTGGAGCTGGTAAGACGAGGCAGGAAGCAGTTCTGCCCGAGGGGACGTGCTCCCAGGCGGTGGCCCTCCACTCGCGCCCCGCCCGCCCGCCAGAGCAAGAGCGGGCAACAGCAAAGACACCTGCACTTGTGCCAGCACAGAGCCCGCTCCGAGGGAACCTGTTCTCTAAAGGTCGACTTGGGGTTCTGCTTTGCTTACCTGCTGCCAGCCCAGGTCCTTGAACAGAGGGAGTAAGCTGCTCTGGCTCCTCCCTTCCAGCACAACAGCCTGCAAGGGCACCAGGGGCTTCCTCAACGGTGCTGCCCACCTGTGGGGTGGCCCCAGGCAGGCAGGCACACGGGTGGTCTGCAGAGACACCCGCCAGCTGCCCCGCTGCCGGGTCCCACTCTCTGGGGCTGGACTGCGGCCCACGACAGACGCCCCCCTTGGCGACCAGCACTGCGGAGGCCTTGACTCTTTCTATGACGGCATCCACGATGCGACTGGCGGCCTCCTCGAAGGCGTCGGCTCCCTGAGGTGGAGGCACGGCGGTGGCAGAGACAGGGCCAGGTGGCAGGAGGGCCCTGCGCCCCCTGCGTGGGGTCTGCTCAGAGAGCCCTGGCTCTGTGCGGGGCTGCCTGGCAGCAGGCTGCAAGGGGGCATGCTGGGCTCCACCGTCTGTGTTCGCCTCTTCGGGGCTGCCCAGGTGCCCGTGGCGCTCGGCTCCCTCCAGTTTCTCTCTCCCCGCACCAAAAGGCACCATCTCTGGGGCTGCTGCAGCCTGCTGGTCAGTCACATCTTTGTCTGGGGATGCTCCTGGCACATCCCGGCTCAGGCTGTTCTCCTGGCCCAGCAGGTGCTCTGGAATCGGGCGGTCCTGGGTGCTGGGCGGGCTACCCTTCCTTCTGGCTCCAGTGGGACCCGGGGGAGCACTGGTCGCTGCCACGGCCCCACTCCTCTCACAAGCAGAGTTCTCTCCCTGGTTCTGTGTGCCCTTCACACCAACATCCAGAGCAGAGGACAGGTGGCAGTCGAGCAATCCCGACCCATCTGGTAACAGAGCTGGCAACAGGGGGAAGCTGCTCTGTGCAGCCCCCGAGGCCTCCAGGCTGCAGCTGCCGGTCAGGCTGGCTCCTGGTGGCACCAGGCCCGGAGCGGCCCCACCTTCAGGCAGCCGCGAGCCTGGCGGGGCCACTTCCTGGTTGTGTTCACGCTGAGCGTGTGGCCGGGCCGAGGGTGTGCCCAGAGAGCTGCCATGAAGCGCCCTGTCCTCAGCACAGGCGGCTGAGTCAGGTTCTCCGAGGGATCCCTGGGCTTCTGGTGCAGAAGGTGCTCTCTGCTCTTCTGGCAAAGTTCCTGAGGAGAGAGGGCCCTCCGTCAGGGAGGAAGAAGTCACCGCTTTGTCCTTGTCTTCTTGTCCCTGAGCCGCAGAGCTTTCTGAAACCACCAGATTTTTGCCCTCCTCAGTCAAAATGGCATCCGAGACCAAGGCGGCCTTCTCCACAGGCAGTAAGCAAGGGTCGGCGCTCCCCTGCCGCTCGGCCCCGAGTCCTGAGGGGCTGGCATTCCCCATGCCAGGCTGAAGACCAAGGGCGGCAGCGGACATGGAGGGGCCTGCAGCACGGCCGTCTAGCGGCTGCTGAGCCCCGTCGGGGGACTGTCCGCCCGTGCCATCGCTACGCTCTGCGGCCGTATGTCGTTCAGGGGTTGGTGTTCCCTTTTCTTTCTGGGAGGGGACGAGAGAAAGTACGTCATCTTTGGTTATTGATTCACCGCCCGCACCGCCCGCCAGAGAGACAGTCCTGTCTGATGTCACTCGCTGGCGGGGTACCAGCTCTTCCGCCGTTTGGGCCACAATGGAATGTGGAACTACCTCAGGAGTGTTTGCTACAGATGCTTCCAGTTTCAAATCCTTTCCCTGGCCCTCTTCACCCAGAACTTGGAGAGGACGACAATCCACGGGCACCTGGGCAGCTGCTATGTGGCCAGGGGTGACCGTGCAGGCCCGTGGGTCCTCACAGCAGAAGGCAGTGGGCCGAGGCTGTGTGCCGGGCAGCTCTGGGGGAGCACGTTCCGGCAGGGTAACGGGGTCTTCACAAGGCTTTGCCTGCAGCACAACCCTGGAAGTGACTGTGTCCTGTGGGCACGTGGAGGCCACCGAAAGTCTGTCCTGTCCCTCTGTGGAGTCTCTGGGAGACTCGCTCATTTGGCTCTGACTGTGAGGTGACTTCGTTTCCTGTTTCTGGTACAGACTTATAGCTGCTTCTGCCCTGGAGAAGGCTAAATCAGAGGCTGACATGGCCTCACACACAGCCGCTGAGGGAGAGCTGGCTTCAGACCCATCTGAAGTCTTGGTTTCTGCAGCAGGCGAAATCCCCAGGACGTCGGGACTCCCCAGAGCAGCATCGTTGTCGTCACAACTTCCTGAAGTTTCACTGTCTGAAGCTTTCTCGGTGGAGACTGCTCCATTAACAAGTACAAGCGAAGACTTGGCGGGGCTGCTGCCACCCAGGGGAACAGCGGCGGAGTCGGAGCTGGGGACGCTGGCAGGCTGGCTTGTGACCTGCACGTCGGAGGCACCGCCGGTGCTGGTCCTCTCCAACTCAGTCTTTTGGGGGGTGGCCTCCTCTGGGTTCTTGAGTCCAGGCTCTGCTGCCCCTGCAGTGGAACGGATGACCGGCCCAGCAGACAAAGGCGGGGCAGAGCCTGGCTCCCCCAACAGGTCTCCCTGCAGGGTACTGTTGCTCCTGCGTGGAGACGCCTGGTCTGTGGCCTCTGCGGAAGACTCTGTCCCAGGATCTCCGTTTATGCTTCCGCAGGACGGAGGGCCGCCCGCGTGTTCTCCTCCACTGTGGGGCTCAGACACAGCGCCAGCGTCCACAGCCGGCGTCGGCTCCGCCTTTTCGCCTTCCCTTTCCACGCCTTTACTCGTCTTCTGGCAGGAACAGTCTGTGTTCTCCCTACGCACACCTGACACATCAGAGGATTGTCCGATCTGCCCAGCTGGGCTCCAGGGGCGGCCCGGAGAGCTCTCGGCATCTTCGGGAGAAAGCTGCTGGCCAGCTGAGGGCTCGGACGCGCACGGCCGACACTGGCCGCTGGCCGCGGGGCTGCTGGGCAGACGTGGAGGATCCCGCGCGGTCACCATCAGGGGCAGAAGACTGTCCATCTGCTTCAGGTTTGTTTTCTGGAGGAAATAAAAGATACTTTTAAAAAAACATCCCTGAGGAAAAAAATATTGCTGAAGCCTCTAAGCAAAACTCTGCTGGAGAGAACTCACTGCCGTTCCAGTCCTTCTAGGCTTGCACAAAATAACTCTTGACATAAATACAAAGATTTTTTTCCCTCCTGTTCCTGATCTCACTCTCCTCTTTCAAAGCTGGAACGAAGAGCAGTGTCAAGAATACACGAGATGAGTACTTCCTGTATTAGGAACTTATTTTAGAAAGGAGATTAACACTAAGCTGCAAAGTCTTACATATTTTAAAATACAGGAACTAAACGAGCAGCAAAGAGAAATATTTTCAAGGAGCTTTCAAGGGGCAGAGGCTGCTTCCACCAGGCCTCAGACACAGGCACAGAGCCTGCGCAGTGCGGCTCTGGCAGTCACAGCACAAGCAGGGCCCGGGCCCACGGTCCCCCTGAGGTGCTGCACAGCGTTCTTCCATCTCCAGATATGCCCCGCCCAATCCAGCATTCAGTAGTGGACTCATAACCTGCAGGCCAGTACCCGGTATTCTCTTACTTTCTGATAAAACTGTTCCTCTGTTGTCTAGACTGAATAACGAACAAGAACCTGTCAGACCAGTAAGAGTTAATTCCTGATTATTCTCAGACGGTATCTGGCCTTCTCAAAAATACTTCTGGCAACTTTTTTTTTTTCTTTAATGCGAACAGAAATAACCAACTACACAGGAATGGCTAAGATAACCATGGTTCATCAACCTGGTGAAAAATGTTGCACTGTTCTGCACATGTCAATTATGAAGAACACAGTGAAACTTTTTAAAAAGGCACTTATAAATAAAACCTAAGCTTAAACAGAGGTTAGAATTTTGCAAAAATCACCCGTACATGTAGACAAGATTTAGAAAAATAAAAAAGCAAACCAGCTGATCTGGATTTGCCTTTCTGTCAAAGTTTTTTGAATTTTTACAGTAATACCACTTGTTCAACACGTAAAAACCACTGCTCCTCACTCGTTACCAGTCCGCTGTACGATACAGTCACTCAGTAGACAGGCTGAGTGCCCTGACACTCCGCCCTCAGACCATCCCGTCTGCTTGCTGAGACCACTGCGAGGTTCACACACGTGTACATGTGCTATGTGCTCAAGGCCTAGTAAGAAAGTGCAAGGAAAATGGTTTTCACGCAAACCTTCTGTGCTATGCTCCTCGGAGTATTCAAAACGAATGTGCTTCTTTTCTGCTGAACCTGTCTTCTAAAAATGGTGATGGCAGGTCATGAATCTAATAAAGGGTTAGCATTACAGAACGGAGGTTGGGAGGAACAAGTCACGTGGCTTGAAAATTTTTAGAAGCTCCTGACATACCCATCCTTTCAGTTTTACTTTTTCATGGTTTTCATGTCATCTCTTCCTCCGATCTTGCTGGGAGCTTTGGCACCTGCAAACTAATGTTTTCAAGTGGATTATCATTCACCTCCTGAGGAGAACGCTAAGGGACCATCTGGCTTCCGGAGGTCCATCAGAGGAAAATAGAACAACACCTGTTCTAGAACAAACATGACTCCAAAAGGCACATCAGCCCGCCCCTCTATGAAATGTCTTGGCTGCTGCTCTCAAAAACACAGCTCCCAAAGGAGCCTCTGGACTGGACTGACCCTATATGACCTGAAATGAAATTACTGTCAAGACCATCCCAAATCAAATCAGCTCTGAAGTAAACTGGGTGGAAAAATTATCTAACCTTAGCCTTTCAGATGCTGCGGCCAAAGAAGATGCACCCATGTGATACTTACATTATCCGTGACAAATGCTGCCAGGAGCCTATAATGTTTTTATGTCTGGCAACAACTTTATCCTGAAGGCTTGAGTGGATTAGAAAGGCTCTTTTTCTTCTTAGTGATCTTTTGACCACAGGACTATCAATTTGAAAACAGTAACACTATCATCGCTCACTGGTGTAACTGTGAAAAGGCTTCACATCGGAGTAAATTCGGGTCTTGTTTTTTAGCAGCACCCTCAGTAGCACCTTGCTCATTTCATTTTATAATGTTAAGCAAACACACAAATTTCCTCTATGTCAAGACAATCTAGCTCTAGGTATTACCCATTTTTGTGCCGGCAATGGGTGTATGGACGCGTCACTATTTCAACACCCCTGAAGAATCCTGGCAGGCCCCACTCTACAACCTAGGGTTAGCTCTGTGTCTGTAAGTGGTGACGTCTCGCTGCAACGCGCCCTGGCGGGTTTCACAATCTGAGAGGGAAGCATTTCGTGTTCTAATCATGGTGACGGCCACTGGGGAAAGGGCTGAGGGCACCGAAGCCTGGAGATGGACGTGCTTTTCCTTACCGCCAGCTGCTGCTGGATGTTCATAAGTTTAGAAATATGGCCAGTGCAGGGGTCTCCAGGCCGCGGGGGTTCATGCTGGGACTCTGACTCAGAGGTTAGCGTGTAGATGTCCAGCTCTCGGTGGTGCCGCACAGAACAGTCTCCACAAGGAATCTCATAGGATAAGCTGCTCCAGGAGTCTGGCTCTCCAGCATTCTCCCTGCAGGCAAGCGAACACAGGTTATAACACACACATAGTGCACGTTCTGCCTCCTGGGGACAGCGTTACCCTGAAGTCCTCTTGAACTCTGACCCGACGGCTCACTGAGGCTCCGCAGCAGGAATCTTGTGCAGTTCCCCAGTGACTCAGGCATAGAACTAACTGCTCCATCCTCCTGAGAGGTCACAAGTGGATTCAGTGAAGACTGAAGGGTCCGCCCCAAGGCTGTTCTTGATCAAGACTTGCTAACAACCAAATAATAAGGAAACGCAAGGAAGGTTTTGAGCAGAAGCGTGGTTTATGAAGCAGCAGTCTTAAAAAGAGAGACGGCACCGTGTGCTGAGTGCAGTTGGGTCTACCGGGAAGGACAGAACTAGCAATCCAATCCACACCGGGGAGGAGCTCCAATTTCTGTAACAACAGGTAGAGGGAAGACCCTCAACGTTCTTAAGGTTAAGAGTGCAGAGAGCAACCGCTACAATACCACCACCACACTGCACTCGGCAGTGGAATCATCAAACCCTATTCTGAACGAAACTCTTGTTTCCAAGAACTTCACGCTAACTTTTTTTCATTAAAAAAAGTTAACCTGGGCCTCCCCTGGTGGCGCAGTGGGTTAAGCAACGCACTACGAAGCAAATCGCAGCCACTGAAGCACGAGTTCGATCCCTGCTGCCGGCCAGGGG
>JAGFMF010011680.1:7507651-7568108 GCA_019455555.1 Galemys pyrenaicus | reverse complement strand
GAGGTGATGGTGCACTGGTGAGATGGTGATGGGGAATATATGGGGATTACAATTAATGGCAAGTATATGTAAATTTTAAAATATTTTAATAAAAAAATATATATAAAAATAAATAAATAAAAATATCAGAAGGCTTGTCAAAAAAAAAAGAAAATGTGAACAACTGGTCGATCCAGGTGAAGGGACTCGTCTC
Organism: Galemys pyrenaicus; assembly: GCA_019455555.1. Lineage (NCBI taxonomy): Eukaryota > Metazoa > Chordata > Mammalia > Eulipotyphla > Talpidae > Galemys > Galemys pyrenaicus. Next base: position 7,567,915 of record JAGFMF010011680.1, on the reverse strand, counting down.
GTATCCTTCCTCTGAGTTCAAAGTATTTCAAAGAAAAAGGTAAATATAAAAATTTTTCAAAAGGCAGAGGTAAATATTCTTTCACCCACCTACAACTGCTGTTTATTTAGGGTAATGAAGAAACCAGTAATACCCCGGGACCACTGAGAGTATGGCATCTGGACGGGCCCCTTCGGGCACGCCATTTCATTTATCGGGCTCCTTCAAAGAAGTGCTACTGCTAATTAAGAGGTCAGGAAACAGACACGAAAATAGGAACTCTTTTATTCAAGTCAACACTCTCACTACCCAACTCTTTTCAAAATTCTACTCACACATTCTGCTCACATGGAGGACTATCGTCGGGTTTCAAACATCAAACGTGACCAGTTACAGGTGGTGAGAACCTGGGCTAGACACGTCATCTCTTCGGCGTGTTATCATGAGCCCCATCGAGAAGTAATGGCTCCTCCACGAAGACTCTGGTAATTAGAGAGAGGGGGCACAGCACCCAGCAGCCCGCAAGCACAGTGCGGGGCCAGCAGCACACAGCTGGGACTGACCCGGGGAAGCGACTGCTGCCTTGCTCTAGCCGAAAAGGGTGGGTGGGCGTCGTAGGAACCCCCTGGATAGCACCATAGAAGAAAACATCACACGTTTCCTTTAAAGGCAGCATGGAGCAAAGAAAAAGGCTTAGAAATGAAAAGAATGCCCGCTCCAGGCATAACATTTTTCACACAAGATTCACAAGATACGGCTGTCTACGTTCCACCACAGGCTGAGCTTTTCAACAGCGATGAGCAGGGGAGCCAGTAATTCTCCAGGGCTTGGTAAGATTCTGACAAAATGCAGGACCAAGCACACAGCCCAAATACTCAAATCCAGCAAGTGCAAATCACCACAAACATGCTTACTTATGTTAAATCCCATTTCCTCAGAGGCTAATCCCATGGGTAAGGATACCCATAATCCCATATACACCATTTCTGATCTAAGACTTACTGTTTAGGTTCTGTGAATAAAAGTTTCTTCATCTGTTTAAAAAACTGGGAGTTGCATCCTTATTTTTAGAGCTGGTTTAAGGATTAAAGAATATGGATAGAGATACCCTTGTAACATATCAGTGCACTGGTTTCTGTTTTCCTCCACAAGTACAGAACATGTACCATATCTAACACCCCCTCCCCCTCTTAACTGCCAAGCTTACTAATCACTTAGCAATGTCTCAGATGCAGGGCTATAATGTTTTATATATTATCACCTTGTTTATTCTTTTAGCCATCCGCCATCCCGCGAAGGAAGATATTCTTATCCCCATGTACAGATGAAGAAACTGAAATGTGAGAAACTTAAAAACTTGACTAGTAGCTAGTAAGTAACAGGCAGAACTGGGATTAACAACAAACCCACCTCTGCTACCTATTTTGCACTAGAAAAATGCAGACCAATGAAACAAAAGTTACTTCTGACACACTTGCCTTGGGGATTTAAGTTTTCCAGGTGCCAAGTTCTAGTCCATTAAGCACTGTGGACATGGAACATTCTGGTCCACAGCATCCAAGGTCATTCTTCTTGCGTTCCACTCTGAGAGCCTAACCTGGACACCCCAACTCAATGGCGCCACCATTTCTGGAATACCTTACTCCTCTAACAGTCAACATTCTCTAGTCTCTCCTGACTGCACTGCTCTCGGGATCTTGAAAAGTTATGTTTAATATATCCTATTACGTTAACAGTGACACATGCATTACTATCTAATACGCTGACATTCACAGAATAAAGAAAAATTAAACCAATGTCAAGTTAGAGACCTATCATCCTAATATTTACTGACGTGATCAAACTTGGTTGGTGATTTTACTTATTTAAATCAGTAACGCACAACTCTCCAAAAATTAATTTCCAGGTGCAATATTAGGTCTAATAGTTTGTAAAGCAAAAATTCCTAATCTTGACTGCATTTTGGAATCACCTGTAGAGCTTTTAAAAATCCCAATGTCCAAACTACACCTCACACCAATTAAATAAAGGCCTGGAGAGGAGGCCCTCGGCAACAGTGTTTTTCTAAAGCTCCTCAAGACTAGCGTCTCACTAGACTCCCTACATGATTCTAATGTGCAGCCAAAGTTCTAAAACTCCATGAGAAAGTGACCTACAAGTGCTAGTTTATTTAAATATGAAAAGTACAACTAAAACAGGCAAGACTGTCTGTCTTTCTGGGGTTGTCAACATTATATTCTTTGAATTTATCTTACAGAAATAATTTAATCTTTGAATTTATCTTATAGAAATAATTTAATGGAAGCAAAAATCAAGGCGTATAAATGAAGTACACTGTGGCATCATCAGTGATGGCACTGAAAATAATCTGAAATTAACATCCAACATTAGGTGAAAGGCTTACATGCTCATGATGAAATATTTTAGGCGGCCTGAAAAATAACTATAAAGAACACAGAAATTGGTAAGAGCATGACAAAGTGAAAACATCAGAGTGCAAAGTGGAATATCAGCTGCAACTGTTTAAAAAAAAAAAAATACAATGTGGGAGTAAGATCTGAGAGTGAAATAAAGCCTGTCTTATGACAGAGGCCTTATGAATATTATTATCTGTAACTTAATTGTTAAAAACATAAATGCTACTTGTCCTCATTACCCTCATGCTTTTGGCCTAAGTCAGAGGACAGAGACAGCACAGAGCGGGTATCACCAAAGCTACTTCAAAGGCGCCTGAGGAGCGAAGAGCTTGAACTGACCCGGTCAGTTAGTCCATCCCCAGACCACCACCAGGCACTCCAGATGACGTCCCCCCAACCCCCCGAAAACAAACCTGATGGACCAGTCTCAACCAGCTCAGGAACACATTTTTTTCTTCTTCAACCAACTCTCTAGCTCCCGAGGACACAGGTCGTGAATCAGTGATTCAAGTCTATTTAAGTGTGACTTGGATCTATGTGCATACATGGTTGGGTTGATCTCTCACACTGCTCCGGAGTCCCTGCCTTCCCCATGAGTTACTGGTTTAATAACGCCTTCCTGTTCTCTGCACATGAAGTGCTTTATGTTGCTTAATTAGAGTGAGAGACACAGGCACATGAGGAGTATTTCAGGAAGAAGAACATAATCACTGTTGACCCAAAGCGAATTCTAGGCTGGGGAAAGAGAGAAAAACTTACGAAATAACCTGAAATGTGGGGAGCACACCACTAAATAAAGTGATTTCAAACTGATAAAAGAAACAAAAGGTCGGGAACAAGAGCCAAGGAGCCGTCTTTGAAACATCTTTAAAATGATTTCTTCAGATTTCTTATGGAGCAAAAACACGAAACAAAATCAAATAGCAAACCTGTGTGTTTTCCCATTTAAATAAGTTCAGCATACTAGGGAGAAAGGAATCACATTCATTTTCCCTTTTTCCAGGCTCATTTCTGAAAAGCACGTGAAAATGACAGAAAGATTAAGGGCTAAACAGCACTCTGTAACTCCAGTCGAAGGGAGCGCGTGGTGAAGAGTTTGTGGGTCTGAGGAAAGTGATTTCTTCTCTGTAGATACCAGCAACTGAAGTCTTCATTCCGGAAACTGGCCCTTCCAATTCAGAAAGGGCAAAATGGGTTGTGTTCACCGGTCAGGGCAGGCATATGAAATTCAACTGACTTCTTATCAGGTTACTTTCACTAAAACTTAGAAAGACGTCCATATTTACAAGCCCAGTGAGCTTCTCATAATTTGACATTTTATGTATAACCCACTTTATAACCCACTGATTCAATACCTCGCAATCCAACTGTTAAGACCAACGGTGGCAGTCAGACAGAGCAGGTCAACAGAGAGACGTCTCCTTCTCTGGCTGGCTCCGACCGCCGTCCAGGCGTCTCTTCAGCCTGCCTTACAACACACGGCACCGATCAGCTCTCCCCGGCGGCAGTTTGGAGCAACGAGTAGGGTGGGTTGAAGGGGGGAATTCTCAAGCTATTTATGAATGACCAGATTTTTAAAAAAAAAAATTTCCAATTCAGCACAGAAATAAAAATGAATTATTAGAAAAACAAATTAAAAAAATTACCAGATACGAACCCCAAAAAGTCTACGTTACAGACACAAGCAGACCAGTGAGAGCGTTAGGGGGCCTGAGGCAGGCCCGCAGCACCTCCAGCAGGGCAGGCTACAGAGCCCCAGCCCGCCTCGGTCCACCGACAGCGGGCAGACGGCGAGGACAGCAAAAGAGGAGTCCTGGCGCCGACGGGAGCCCGGAGCAGGCGGCCAGCCACCGGCCTGGCGTCGTCCCACTCGCCCACGGGAGCCCGGACAAAGCTGCAAGCCCGCTCAGCGATACCCACGAGGGCTTTAAAACCAGCACTACTGCTCTTCTCATCCAGTCAAAAGCACCCAAGTGTACACTGAACAGTCATGTCACGGAGAACACCTGAAGGTACCGATGTGGCTCCCATGACCCAGTGTGATACTGGGAATTAGCCACAGTCCATAACGAACACGCTGCAAAGCAGCAGCAGTTTCCCACAGCCTTCCCGTCACAACGATCATTTTCAGTACTCCAAGCAGGGGCCGGTTCAGGGAGGAGACGGAAACAAGAGGTAGGCCAAACACCCAGGTTCTCACTGCTAAGGGCTGAATGAAGCCAAAAATACAATTTTAAAAATTCATTCCTAGCAATGTATTCCAAAACAATTTAACACAGTAACCTACATGGATTTATAAACTGAAAGAAAAACTAAAGGTGAAAGTATTTCTTTAGGTAATGTTTTTAAAAAAAACATTAAGAGTATTCCCTGCACACCCACATCTTAACCAGCAAAATCATATTCGAATTAACTCTAAAAAGGCATATATACACAAAGACCCTAGAAAATATTTATAGCCAATATAAAAAGAGAATTTTAATATATTCTGTACAGGCAGAAAGTGCAAATCTAAACCTAAGGACTAGCAGGGTATTCGGTTACACGAGGCATTATAAAACATACTGTTTTTCAGTATATAAATACTTGTATTAAATACTTGTATTCAAATATTAATATAGTTTTTTTTTATTATTAATGAAATGTCTCCAAAGTCTGTTGAAAAGTAACACTACAGATGGCATGCTTTGTATTAAAAACGCATCCCTCTGAGAATGTGGTCTGCTCTGTATTTAGATCCTGCACAGATATCTGCTGATTGTTTGGGTGAATCAATGCACACCAGGCCCTTCATTTTCTGGACATGGGTATTACGACCTAGAAATAGGGATGTAGGAACGATGTAGAGGAGGAGATGCTGCAACATATGCATGAGCCAGCATGTGGAGCTACTGGGATACAATGTATCAGGCAACAGAGACAGCAAGTGCAAAGACCCTGGGGCAGCAAAGAGCTGGTCCACGTGGCTGCAGTCAGTGTTGAGCTGAGAAATCCTGGGAATGAGGAGACCGTTAGGACACGAGGTCTGGGAGTCACACAGGTTCAGACCTCATGGCGCTGTGTGGATCACAGAAGCAACTAAGGTTTTATTCTGAGGGGCAAGCGAAGATATTAGAAAGAGGAAGGAAAAGAAGAAAACACAAAAGGCTAAAACAAACAACATCGACGACCAGTGTGGCACCAGATGATTACATCCACCGCTCACAAAATGCTGGGGCAGCTATCAGCGTGTTTCCATCTTTCAAGTGAGGAAACTGAGGCTGAAGGGTGACTTCACTCAAGCACACAGCTAATAAGTGACAAGGTCAGAATCTGAACCCAAACCTTATTCCAAAACTCCTGTGCTTCTTTCCACTTTCCACAATGACTTGCTGCTAATAGTTTCAGATTAGGACCAAATGCAAATTAGGCAAATTCTAATTCTGACACAATATTTAACAAAAGCTAACCAGGTGTATCGTGTTATATTACATAGCATCCAGAGCAAATTCTGAACTGTAGAAGACACAAATTAAGAGGCCACCCCTCAGAGATGGGGTAACAGCATCTAAACTGAGCATCCGCGGCTGGCCGCAAAGCTCAAGGTCACCTGGTAGGTACACAAACTCAGGGTGGGCAGCAACTTGCCTTCGGCTCTCTAGCTGTTCCACAGCCACTGACAAGCAGTCAACCCCGCGGTCTTACCTGGCACACTGCAACTGAAGGGGAAAGTCGGGTTTGGTGCTAATACACACGTAAAACCCCACAAGTGGTGCACACTAACACCACTTGTCATTCAGGGAAAGTTCAAAGACACAGCCTGTTGAGACACAGCAAAATGCCAAGCCAAGCGTCAGAGCCAACAGTACGGGTCAGCAACGCACCCGCCAGGTGCCAGTACTCACTCCCGACGGCCCGGGCACCACGAGCACCGCAAGCCCATGTTATCCCCGCTCCGGCTTCATGCTGCAGCTTTAGCGGAGCCAGGCCAGCCCGCCCAAGAGTTTCTGTCAACTTCTGACAGGAAGTAGATGCAGCACCAAGTTCCTTATTCGAGAGCCACTGCAACAGCTCCCACGAAACCACATCACCCTACCCTGCAGAATCAACCACAGTCCCTTGAAATGCAGAGGAGAGGACGGGGGGCGGGGTCACGATGCAACAGGGCCCTCTCAGATGCACCTCCAAACCACCAGAGGAGACAACCTGGGTGTCTGCAGGACGCGCACTAGACTGCACGTCCACGCAAGCGCGGTCACTGGGAGAACGACACTCTTTCTCCGCCCTGTGCATTTAACGACCAACCTGGGGTAAGTGCAAAGGCAGGGCACACAGTATGAGTCACTACTGTGCATCAGTGATTTGTTACCAATTTTCTGCTGTTAAATAATTCAAAATAGGAAAGTTTTAAAAGGTAATGATTAGAACATGCGCTGGAGAGGCAGGCAGGCAGACTTTGTTTGCTTCCTTACTCTGACATGGTGATGCCGGGCTGGGTTACCTGAATCTCTGAGGGTTAGGCATTTAATTTAAAAGAGAAAGCGAAAGCATTTATACTAAGTCAGAAATAAGGCAAAAAGACTCTACTACTCATTCGTCCTATCGGTTTCAGTCAATACAAATAAAATAAAGGTACTAAATTTAAAAACTAAATGCACAGGGACCTGGTTTGTGGGTAACTGTCAGGCAACTACCCTCACAGGGTAAAAACTCCAGGGGAAAATGTGGCTCTGACTGCTCAGTTTCGAGGGAGAGCGCTGCAGCTGTAGGGTGAGGCTGACCGGGGAACAAGTCTGTCAGCAACCGGGCGGCCGAGCAGAGATGTCAGCCCACACAGAGCTGAGCGATTATCTTATTTCCAGTAAGGCTCTTTTCCTACCTCTCCAAATAAAAAGACAGTCTCCAAAATGTTTCCAAGCACGTTCACGTTCATTTCTAAGAGCCCTCACAGGGAACAAGCACTAGCTTATCACCTTATGAACCTGAGTTCAGCTTTGTCACTGTTAAGGCCAGAGGGCTGGATACTACTTACTGAACACGCATGTGACTACCAATGGAGCAACACCCGTAAGTGTTTGTTTACAAAGTGTAAAGTGTGAATCCCCTACATCAATCTTACGCAGAAATGCTACTGCCAGCTGAAGAAATGCTTTTCACAAAAACCAGTGAAGTCTTCAAATGGTTCCATTAATCGAGAAAAGTTTGTGGGTTTTTTTTGTTGTTGTTGTTAAGAATTTACTTAATTATCATACAAGAGCTGGGGTACAAGCCAGAGGCGTGGTGGGTGAGAAGATTCACCAGAGGTAGAATGGGAGCACAACAGGCAGATGTACTAAAGTACACTGCTGAGGGGAAGAACAGGCGAGACAGAAGAGGTCTGCTGTGCCACGTGGGTCCCCTCCCTGGCCAGGGAACTCATGGCACAGCACTCAACTCCTTGCGCCACCAGGGAGGCCCTTGAGAAAATAGTATGACAGTGTGAGTATTAAAGAGTGCATAAACTAAGTAACCTTAGGGAAAAAATTTTATCTTCCTGGTGCCAACAAACATTTATAAAAATGTAAAGGACACAGGCAGGAAGTGCAGACATCACACCGGGTGAAAGGAATACCCTCCGTGAAGCTACATATGTGTGCCACCAAACACGTGAACAGAGGTGGGTCTAAATGACTTTACAGGGCTAACCAGTTTCAGCAGTTCAAGTATTTTTGAGATTCACTATACAGAGACACCTAAATACAATGTTCCTTCTAGAAATCATGTTACTAGAAAACTGACTTATAATATAGCTGCCTATTATTATTGATGTGCCAATAATCGAGCACGGACTTACAGCTGAAAGAAGCAAGAACAGCCCAGAGACTGGCAATGCTAAGAAGTTACACTCTTCTGTAATAAGGCCATACTTGAAAATCTATGAAATTTTAATAAACACGCCATCGTTATATTTTCTACTTTGCCTAGCTTATATCATGCAACTTCATTCCATGCAGGTGCTAATTTAGCTTTGGCCAAATATTAATTTTAAGCAAAATAATTATTTTTTATTCCATGTTTCTGCTAATAACAAATACCTGTAAAAAACCTCAAGTCCCTCTTTCTATCGATGGCCTTTAAGGAAGCCTCAAAACTGACCAAACAGCAACATGCAATGTTGTGGAAGGTCTGCATATCAGAGGGAGAAGTGAGCCAACAAGTCCTCGCTTTCTGATACACGCCCCTCAAGGCCTATGCTCCAGGTGCATATTTTCCTCTAACTAGGTCTTAGTTAAGTCTGAAGTGTTTTCTAAATCACCTGCTGTTGCCATAGAGAATTTGTTATCATAGGTTAAGCTGTGTAATTTCACAACTCTTGAAAGAAAAACTCTGAGGCTTAAATGTTACATAGCAGCCAAGAGCAAACACAGGCTGGGGCCTCTGTGGGCACACGGCAGGGAGAGGAACACGTGTGCAGAGAGAAACGTCAGACACAAGAGTGGCTCTCAACCTAGCCACACCAACCCACCTGCTCCGAAAGTCCAGGGCAGTGAAGAAGTTCATGGGTCTTGCACCTATCACCGGACTGGAGTTCCTGCCCCACCACATACCACTGCAGCTGTGGCCTCGTGAGAGGGGGGACATAGTCCCCTCCCCCCAAAGAGCTGGAGAAAACACACTGAACTTATGCCAAAGGCCTAGCACGAATACAATGCATGTAACTGGTTTTACTGTTCTATAAATACAAATATTATCCCGAGAAAGTACACTTTGTAGTTTTCCAGCATGTTGCCAGACAGGACAATCCAGAGATTTTAAAAAAAGAAAAAGAAATGCCAAACTTCTTAAACTCCTTCAGCTGAAAACCAACCCCCGCCAAAAGATGACTGAAAACCAGATCTTTGACTCATCATCACCAAATTAGTTCAGTGACAAGCCTGTTACCAAACACGAGGCCCATGAGAATCCTATCGATAGCTTCAAAACCACCTCAGGACAGGCCGTGACAACTCATGAACTACTCGGCTCTGGGCAAGCCTCTGTCCGTGTCTGTCTCCCCCGCTGCAGCATGCATGGCTAAGATGACGCCAGCAGCAGCTGTGCCCGTCAGTCTCCACCCAGCTCTACCATCTCATCGTTCCAGAACACAGAGACAGGGACGCAAGGCAGGTGGGCTGGTACTCAGGCCAAAGAAATTAAAATCTAAAAACCCTGATCTGGACTGTAATTTCAAAACATTTTTGTCTTCATTTGCTTCATCCTTTCTCCTAAGCAAAAGGTCCCAAACTTGTTTTGCACCAGATGGGCTGCTGTGGACCCACCTGTCAAGAGCTTGAAGAGGACCCTAAAAGGCAACTGCCAGGTTGAGAGAACATCTCAACAGCAGCCCTCTGCGGACCGCATGCACTTGGGAAGTCACTCCGCTAGCTGACCCGAACCCGCTTCAAGCGCCAGGGCCTCGCAGCAGACTCGAGACCCTGCAGACACAGAGCCTGAAAGAGGCGGCGGCGCCACGGCAGCAGCGGAGCGTGAGTGCACGTGTGGCCGGGCTGCGCCTGGACAGACCACTAGACTTTGCGTCCACGACTCTGCAGCCTCAGGACCCATCACGTCACCTCTCTGGCCCAGCTTCTCAATTACAGAATAGGGATAAGACCCCCATTCTACCCACTGATCAAGCTGTTATGGAATCAAAATGCAAAAAGGCAACCTGAGAACCAATGATAGCTTCGAGAGCTGTGGTGGGTGACAAATGTGTAGTTACCATACCAAGGGCCTGTTTTCCTCGGGGAAGCCAAGGTTAAATCTTAATGGAATGCCTAGCGCCCTTTCTGGGTTTACTGCTACGTTTTCCCAGTGGCTTCTTGAGTCTCTTCTCTCAAAGTTGTGTGGCAGGAAGAACAAGGGCTTGGGAACCCACAGACATGCAGTGAAGCTCCACCACGCTCTGCCCAGCCTTGGGTGCGCTGCTGTGCCTTGAAGCCTCTGTGTTCCAGCTACAGAATGCAGAGAAGGGCCTGTTACAGAAAGGTCAACCAGGCTGACGTAGAACATCATCTGTGACACAGCAACCACAGCGCCAGTGCACTGCAGCGTTCAGTAACACAAGACTTGACCTGATCCTGAAATGAGTTGCAGTTACGAGGACAAATTCTTTTAAACTTCCTCTTTGGGCAAACTGAAATGCTTCAGCATTTTATCTCAACACGCCACAGAGCCGAAATTCTTAAAAGAAATACCTGTGAGGTGGCAGCGCCACCAGCAATGCCATATCAGAGTTCCCTGTCCTGTCGACAACAGGGCAATCACAGCTGAGAGCGTGACTGTTAAGTCACCTCTGTCACTCTGGGGAGTCGGCGCCAAACTCTACAAGAAGGGATGTACAATGCTACCTAAAAACACTGCGACATTTTGGCAAAACCCAGGGTAGGACAACAGGGCACGCCTGCAGCAGTCCCTGGCTGCGGCTCTACGGGCTCCTTCCGTCTTTCCTCAGAGCGACTCCGCCGTGCTGGCAACACGGCGTGGGGATCGGAGGAGCCGAGCAGTCACCAAGACCAGACTCTCAGAGAGGCAGACCCTGGAGTCCAAACCTGCCTGCCTCCTGCGGCCGCCCCGCCCTCTCAGCTCACGGTGGTCCCGCGTCCCGAGAACACCACAGAGTGACAGTCGGGTGCGGGTGGGCTAGCAGGCTGCACGTGGCCCTCACATTCCCCACTGGACTCCCGACACTCACTGAACACTCACCCCTCGCCTGTCGTCACTAACCTACGTGGGTAGAGAGCCCTGCCCTCCTCCACCCACCACTCAGCCAGGATCTCAGAAGGGTGTGTCCCTCCTGGGGCCCACGACAGCGCACCCGCCTGCAGCCCAGAATGGGCCGAGGTGTCCTCAGGTACGAGTTCTCAGAGGAGACTCGTCAGGACACAGCCCACCCATGCTGCAATACAGATGATAACACAAGCTGAACAGTACGTGACTAAGTGAAAGTAAACGGTAATGGGTTACAGGAGAGGGAAACGGTCAGAAAATGTCCTGACTAGCTGTCACTGCCCAGTGGGATTTACTGCCAGCTTCAACGGCCTTCCAAGAGACAGTCTTACTACAGAATCCTGTTCCAAACACAGAATCGGTTTTCACAGAACAACTCAGTTTACCAAAATGGATCATCGAACTCTCAGTTACGGAGTCAGGGAGCAAAGCGGACGTTAGGAGAGGCGGCGGCGACAGCGGCTGACACCGCGCTGTGCGCTGGGAAGCCGCGCGTGGCGGCTGTTCACGAGACTTCTCGTGGCCGTCACTGTGCAGGGCACGTAAGTACCCGGTCGCTCTGCTCTGTGCCTGAAAACAATCTAATGATGTTATATGCCAGTTATCTCCGGATTAAAAAATTTCTCAAAACAAGACACAAATGCAGAAGTAAAAAGTAGACTCTAATCAGTGCAAAGCCCCACCCTGCCCCACCCCCAAAATGGCGTAGGCAGCAAGGAATTAAAGCAAGGGTTGCCTTTGGGAGAGGTATAAAAGGACTTAAATCGACTTGACTTTTCAGTTGAAACTGACAGTCAGGACAGTAAATGCAGTATGTAGTCACCACACTTTGATTTCATTTTAACTAAAAAGAGAGGATATGAGATAGGCCTATACGGAAATTTTAATTTAAAAAGGAGAGGTTAAGAACACTCGAGTCCAAAGATTTTAGTAGATTACTGAAAAGAAGACATCATATAGTGGAGGAGTCTTAATTTTTCACAATCCTTTTTGTGAATTTCACAAAACAAATGACTCGAAACACACATATGAACTTTTGTCTGTAATTTCAAGGATGCAAACCCCATGAAGTCTCGTACTGAGCCCTTGCTAGAATCCCAGGAGTGGCATGAGCTCTGGGGGCAGCCTTTTAGGAGATCCGGCTTTTATTTCTGGCCCTGCCAACCTTGCAACCCCCTAATCCAATCACTCTGCCTCTCTGGGCCTCAGCTTCCTGAGCTGTTAAAGATGGACTTCCTTGACTCCTTATGGTTGACATTCTATGAATTTCACAGTACAACTGAGGGATTTAATAAAGCCACCCCCTTACCACTTTTTCGAACTGCTAATTACCACCCCGGGCACTCTGTCTTGGTTGCACATGAAGAACCATCACGAGTCCAAGTCTCAAGGCAGCACCTGCAGATCCTCCCCCGCAGTCCTCCACCTGAAGACCCCGCAAGTTGGCTTTTCCTTACCTGTTTCACTTCCCAAGAGGGAAGCGGCTCTCCCGCACGGAGCAGGGACCGATGAGGAGGCAAGACAAAGCCCTTCTCCAAGAACAAACACTCTAGTTTCCCTGAAGCTGTGCTGCAACAGCAGTCTTGTGACACCCTCGCCAACAGAGTGAGGCTGTTGTAATCCCCCTCATTTCCCCCTTGGAGGGCAACCCTTCGCCACAATGCTTCCCAGCAAGAGGCTGGGCTAGAAGAACGAACTGAGGGAACTGCAGCCGCACTTCACCCTGTTACACGAGCCGATGGCCCCAGTCTATGGAACAAGACTTCTTCGAGGCACACAGCACGATTCTGTCACTGGCCAGATGGGAGGCAGGAAGGAGGGGAACCTATCCCTCTCTGGAATAGCGGCAGAGGCCGGCTCAGGTGTCCAAGGCTCACCTGAGACGCGGCCCTCCTGCCCTCCCTGTATCTGCACCACCCATCAGAGAAGCCAGTGCGAAGAACTTTGACTTGACCAGCAAAGAAACAAATGTGGCACATGAAGCAAAATAAATACATACACAAACTAACAGCAGTACATAGCATTACATTCTGAGACCCCTACTTGGCCTTCTAACCTATCCCCCTCCTCTGCCACATACAGCCCTGAAAATGGTAAAAGAAAAAAAAAAAAATTAATGCCACTGAAGTCTGGTCCAGCAAAATATCTGAGAATCCGGGAATATCATATTCCCACGGCTTAACTGACAAGCACCCCCTAAACTGCTAGAAACTGTAGGCCCAATGGGGATTACTCATGTCGCATTATGTGGCAGAAAAGATGAAGACCATAAAATAAAAAATGTATTAAATAAGAAAAACTAAACTTGAAATTTCTGCCTGCTCTATACATTCCGACACAAGCTCTTGGCTGTCGCCACGCGTTTCCGTCTGCACACAGGAGGAACGCGCTCTCCCCACGCTCCAACTAGCAGCTCCTCCAAGACCCGCATGACTCGGAGAGTGTAAGCGTGAGCCCGGCACGGGCGCAGGGCCCCTCCCGCACATCCCCAGAGGACTGCTCCCCGAAGAAACCAAGGCTTCCCACTGTAGTCACCGAATTGCAATCAAAGCCTCGGCCCGTCTCCCACGCACAATTATCACATTAAAGTTCATTAGCGAACACCCTTTCAAGTCGCGAGGACACACCAGAAAAAATACATGCAACAGAAAAACCGTGTCCTCTCGCACCAAACCAGGGTAAGCTGGACATAATGGCCATGGAATGCTAGCCCCACAGACGAGATCCCGGGCTTTCAGGAAAATACAAGCAGCAAGAAGCAATGCAGGCGGGAGCAGAGAGAGAAGCGGCAACATAGCTTACGCTGGTCTCTCTCAGACGCGAACAGGAGCACGCTCGTGACCCTCCAGCAGAGGCGAGGCACGGAGCAGAGGTTTTAATTCCTGGCAGACTCACACTGAGCTGCCAAGTGGGCGGCACTGAGAGCCAGGGGGTGGGGCCGGTGGCCAGAGAGGGGAACAGGGAGCACAGCGCTTACTGGGTGAGCAGCTGGTGCAGCTTGTGATAGCCCCGCTCCAAGGCCAGGCTGACGGGCGTCGCTCCTTCCTGGTTGTGGATGCTGAGTGCCCCGCGGCCCCCGGGCTTCTGCAGGAGGAACCACGTCAACCTCAGCAGTCCCAGCCGCACTGCAAAATGCATCAGTGTCTCCCGGGGGGCGTCATCTGCAGAGGGGTAGGAAGGAAAATCATGAGGGGAAAGGAAAAACAAAAAGGAAACCAACAGAGCCCTACAGAGGAGAATCGAGGCCTCTCCTACGGTCCGACTCAATGCAGTCACACAGCCGGCTCATAAAGCAGGGAAACTCCACACACTTGTTTTTTTCTTTAAAACAAACATAAAAAATAGAAGTGAAAGCAGCCTCACAATATGGGGACCCCAGGGGGATGACTGCTGGGGCTTAGATGGGTGTACCATAAAGGGCATAATTATTTAAAAAAAAACAAAAAAACACCACCCAGACAGGAGTTGGCCAGCTAAACACTAAAAACAGGTTCTGCTTGTTAAGTACACACGGTCTTTTTATTCCCCACATTTAGAGCAAATCAAACTGCTGGGACTGGCAGCTTTTTTTGTTTGTTAAATGAAAGAAATGCAGCGCCAGGCATAACAAAAAAAGACTCACTCTAAGATAGTACACTAGCACCTTCAGAAATAAAAGCATGTGCTTGGGCTTCTATTATTGAGGGGAAGGCCCCTCCAGTCAGTGAGTCACTCAGAAAGTGGGGGGAGGAGGAAGGGCTGGGCCAGGTACATGTCACCTGACCGCTCTGAGCCGCACCTGCCGGTCCGTCCCGAAGCGAGGCCTACCGCCCTCCCAGGCTGCCAAGACAAGTGAGAGGGGCGGCAGAAGGCCTGCCTGAGGAGTGGCTGGGAAAAGTGACCCTCAGTGCCGATCTCCCTGCTCTCCTCCTCGATTTAAATTACAGGCTGGGCTCACTGGCAACACTCTTCCTCAGGCGCCCTTCGTGCCCAAGCTATGAGGACAGAGCAAGCGCCACTGCAGGGCTGAGATGGGCCCTGGGGGCCGCGGTCCTCAGCTCCAAGAGCCCCGCACAGAGACTGAAGGGAAGGTGCCCGCGTGGCGCCTGCCTCTGCCCTCGGCTTAGTCTACGCTCTCCTGGTGGCTTCCTCAGAGCTGCTTGTTCAGGGAGCGTCCTCAGACAGCTGGCCCCAGCGCTGGCTCCTCATCTGCTGACCCCACACCGGCACCGCTGGGCTTCTTTCTCTACGTGAATACCACAGCAAAGGTAAAGGCATCGCTGAACGTGTGCTTTCACACTGAAATGCCGTTTTCTAATGTCACTGGTGTCCAGTCTCCCGCTGCCAAGGTACATTCCTGGAAGCAAAAGTTATTCTTTCCCACTTTGCATTTCCTTTACGGAATGACACACACCAGCCAGTTCGTGATCTCCAGGGCGTGCAGCGGAGAGGGGGCACATGGCTGGGCAGAAGTTAACACCCAAGAAGAAACCACTGCGTATGCAAATATAAATTTTAATAATCAACACCTCAGAGCGGGTGGTTAAGACACAACAAAAGGACAGAAAGAAGCTTCACACAAGATGAAAACACCATCTGCCCTGCGCCGTGCAGCTGTTCACTCGGACATCCTCACTGGGGGCAGAAAAGCAAAGCTCTGACCAGGAGCGGTGTCTGCTTACTTCTGGCATGAGTAGGGAGACTGTTCCCCCACCCCCCACCCCCACCGTTTCAGGCTCCTACTCGCTCCAGGCCAGCTCAGCACTTGTGAGCAGAGTTCTAGCACCCGGCCAGGCATCTGCTCAGACCTGGCTCTCGACTCTGGCCTGGACGCCACCCCCCCCACCCACCTCATCTTAAGGTGGTTAGTGCAGGCCCCACCTCTGCTTTGAGGCCACCCGCTCCGCAGATATAAGTTTCACACAGATGTTTACATCAACTCTTCATCCTCACGACAGCCCTACGAAGTCTCCGTACCCCTAAAAATTTGCAGCTGAAGACAGGTTAATACTCTGCACACAGTAAGAACCAGGTTTTAAAAACTCTCCCTCCCACCTTAAGTCTCAGAACCGTACTCTTAGCAACACCCCATCCTGCTTCTGTAAAAACCAATCACGGGCAAGCTAACGTTCTGGTGTAAAAAGCACCTTCTTGCGTGTTTTCCTCCAACATTTTCTTACTAACGCTTTAAAATGTACACAAAAGTTGACAGAATAATACAACCACCAACCAGACACTCACCAACCTAGATCCGGTAATTCATGTTTTCTGTATTTCTTCTTCACACATTCGTGTAACTGCCCTTCCCCCACTCATCAATGTCACGTCACCCCAGAATACATGTTGCTAACTACGCTCAATACGCCTCACGGCTTGTGACTTGCACAGCACGAAACGTAAGGGCGCACCGCACTGCCGATCAAGTCCGGCACACGTGCACACCTGACCCAGACCGCCAGCAAACCCGAGCGTGCGTGACACCAGACTTCCCCAGTCGTGCCCTCCCCATGCCCAGCGCTAACCATGCTTGTGAGTGTTCGCCATGGCGGGGTTCTGCCTGTTCTGGAGCTCCCTGAAACGAGCCATCCAGCGCGTGCTCCTGTGTGAGGCTCGCTAAGCACAGGTCGAGGCCCACCTGTAAGGCTGCAGTGGCTGGTGAGGAAGTCACCGTGGAAACACACCACAGAGCCGAACGAGCCTCTGTTTCATTCTCTCTTTGATCTTCTGAGTCCTGTGCATTACACAGGCATGTGGGATATGCTGCCAAGGTGAGACGGGGTAAAGGGACCAAGACATAAACGCAGTTTCCCCCAGCACGGATCATTTTAAGGCATTCTACCTGACGTATGGTGAGTGCTGCTGGTGCGGCTTTGTCTCCCTGAACTCTCCAGCGCACACAACTCGAGGGCACGTCTTTGCTTCCTTTCCTCAGTCTCTGCCTTTTCATTCTTGCAAAATCCTTTGTCTTTTTCCTCTGTACTCAGAGACTTACTCAACTTTGTTTTTCACATCACTAACTGCATTTCCGATGATGTCAATTAGGTCCTCTGTCCCCAATTTGAATTTAATTACGCTATGGCATTCTGAATGTCCTTGCATCACTCCAGCCAACTGCCTTTCCATCTTTGCCCTCATTGTGATGGCTTTTTTGCAGATGTAATTAAAGCCCCTAATCAGTTGATTTAATAAGGAAGATTACCCTGGATAATCTGGGTAGGCCTAACTGAATCAGCCGGAAGGCTTCAGAAGCAGGGCTGAGGTTTTCCCTGGAGAGAGGAGAAGCCTGGTCGGTGGAGGACAGTGTGAGTCTGGGCCTGGGAGCTCCGTTCTGCACAGGCCTCGCCTCCCGACTGGGGGAAGTGCACAGTGGGGCCACACAGTAGGTCTGAGCTTGCCCCAACGTCTCCTTCCACGCAGGCCCTAGGCATTCCCGACTTGCTCGGCGGCCAGCGCCCAGTCCGCTGAGCCACTCCTGTAATGACTCTTCCTGCTGTTGGATTCTGGGGTGCACCTGACCGACATTCTCACCGAGCCTATTTCCTCCATGTTGCTGCTTCTCCACTTTCATAATGGGCCCGACTTCATCTTTTAAAAGACAACGGAAATTATCTTTGCAATTTTTCTTAAAGTTACACTCAGAGTCTTTCACCTGAAAACTCAAGATACTGTTCAACTTCCTTTATGCTGCAAGGTTATTTCAGGGGACACACATCGGTTGGTTGGTTTTCCTGCTTAGCCCTGCACATCTGGAAAGATCTCTCTGTGGGCTCGGCTTCCACCCACAGAGGAGGCAGCAGAAAATGCCCTGCGTCCCATCCTCTGTCTACTCCGCCGGAAGCACCTCCCACGGACATGCCCTCAGAGCCCCGGAGCACACTGTGCCGGGGATGCCACCAAGGTGAGTGCTGGGCGCCGCGTCTCGGCCCCACGGTCACATCTTCGGACTAAGCCAAGCACTCTCGGGCCCAGGGAACAACGCTGCAGCACCTTTCCCACCCCGTCGATCCGCCCAGGGGCTGTTCGCGCGCTGCTGAGTCCAAACCACTGGACTCCAGGAGCACCACCACTCCCACCACTCCGCCTGGCTCTTAAATAAACCTGAAGTCCGCATGACGCAGACGTCTCAGCCCCGGAGGGGGCAGAGGAGGCCAGCGTGAGCAACAGGCAGGTCGTGACACCTGGAACCCGTGACAGGGTCAAGCTCTGACAAGCAACAAAAGCTCCTGAGCCAAGCACTGCCGTGACTAGGAGCTGCTTGTCACGGGGCTGAGAGGTAAGTCCCTCAGCGGTCTTTTCTTGTTTCCTTTTTTTTAGCACTTTTGATAGCTGAAAAAGATACACAAATACTCGTGATGTGGCTGAGGGGAACTCCTGGGAAGCCATCAGCCAGTCTGGCAGGCGCGTGGGGAGCAAGCACACCGAGGTTCTGTGCGCACACGTGGCGGACGCCGAGGATGCACCTGCTCCTAGCCGCGCCTCAACCCGCCTTATCCTCCTCTCCCCCCAGAGTTCTCATGGGGAGGACCCTGGCCCCAGTGATGCTCAGATTTCTTATCCTTTCACTGCACAACACCACGACTGAGTAAGAATGAAGGCTACTCCAGTGCTGCTCACTCTCTAATCCGGGGAAGAACTGGTCCAGTTCACCATTACCACTCACCACTGGAGCTGAGACGCCTAGTGAGGCTTGGTAACTCAGAGGGAAGGTGTCTCCCCCGCCCAGCACCCTCCCCCACGGTGAACACTGAGCATTTCCATCGAAGGCAGAAGTGTGGCAAGACGTCTGCACAGTGCAGAGCGCGCTTCGTGTAGCTCAGGGTTGGAGAACTAAAATGGACAAATTCCCTCCCATTCATGCTGACGTGAGGATTAACTTCAGAAGTAAAAGCAAAAGTGAGACGGCGACATTCTGCTTGGAAGAGCCTGTCGGTACAGGGCTGACCTGGCCCACCGGCCCAGCACAGGGCCCCTCTGCCACCGCCGTTCACCACTGCGACTGAGAGGGCACCGGGCACGGTCAGGATGCACGGCAAGTGAACGACCTGCAGTGCCGCACGCCGTCCAGGCTTACCGCCATCTCACAGAACGAGGAAGCGCGGGATGAAGGGCTACGCACAAATTCTGCAGTGCGCCACGGCGACCAGTGTCTAGCTCCACCCTCCACTGCCACCTCACAGCACCAGCCCTCAAGCAAGAGCCCTCGGACGCACGCTCACGCTCCCGGAGGTCCAGGGACGGCGGGTCCCGGAAGGGACACGCACACTTCTGCAGGTAGGGAGTGACGCGTGTCTTTTTTCCCGAGAGAAATCGGAACTATTTTCAAAGGAGTCAGCGACCTGAAGAAAGTACAAAAGTGCCGCATCTAGACAACTGAAGGGGGCGGAAGAGCCCTCCATCTTACCAGACTCGTCCGCGTGAGCGTTAGGCTGTAGCCACCCGAGCATCCAACAGCTCGCGGTCCTGCCAGGTAACAGTGCCTCATTCGCCCGTGTCACCATCCCAGTCAACAGTTTACTCTGTTCCTTCTTCCCTTAAACAGCCTTAAGAGGAGTATGACGTGAGCAAACTGTTCCTTTACATTTTCTCTCAACAGCAAGCAAGCACCTTTTAGCTAATGCTACTCTGCTCTTCAAATTCCGTGTTCACAGACTCTAATCCACAATTCGTGGAACAATTTCAACTGCAGAATGTGCACCGAGCACTTGGAGTCCGATTCCTGATGGCAGGTGTGGACTTAAGAGTCAACAGGTCCTACCGAGCTGTGTGCGTGCATTTCAACTTGCAAAGTATACACTTACCTTGCTCAATTTCTGTTCTTCTCTAAGCTATTTTTAGTTATGTACAACAGAATTCACTTTTTGGGGGGCGGGGGTGTACATGAATTTGAACACAGGTAACTACCATAAACAAACTCCAGAACAGTTCTGACACCCAAGCGATTAACTTCCTCATGACACCTTTTGCAAGCCATCCTTTCCCCCGCTCTTGGTCTGTTTTCTGCTCCACAATGGCACTTTTCAAAATACCATGTAAGTGGAATCATATATTAAACAACTTCTGAAAACCGACTTCTCTAGCACAATGCATTGAAAAGGCAACCAAGTTGCTGCTGCACATATCAAGTGTTCTTTTTTGCTGCTGAGTAATATTCCATTATGGATACACCAGGCTGTTTATATATTCACCCAGACAGGGAGATCTGGAGTGTTTCCATTTTGGGATGACTCTGAATAGTGCTATTATAAGCACCTATGTGTAAAGATTTCTGAGGTAAAAATAAATTTTCATTTCTGAGATAAATACCCAAGAGTAAGTTTCCTGCATCATATAGTAAATGTGAGTTGACCTTTTTAAGAAGTTGCCATACCGTTTTCTAGAATGGCTGTATCATTTTGCATTTCTACCAGCAATGTACGAGAAGCTGCTCTACACCACTGCCAACACTTGTGTGTTTTTTAAATTTCAGTCTTTCTATTACTGTTGTTTGAGCTGTTCTGTACAGTAGAAACTTGAGCACAAAATATTAAAACTGGCTAGTTCTCTAAAAGATAAGGAAGCTAAAGCCCAGTGAGGGAAGTGATATGCCTGAGGGTTCAGACTTGAGCTTTTTTAAATAGTTTTAATTTTTATTATTAGAGTAACATGCACAAAGTATGTAACTCTTCCTGTGTCTTCTTAACCAAGACAAAACCATGAAACACCCAAAGCCCCACAAGTAAGTAATGCAGTCCTTCTCGGTACTGACTATTCCCACAGCAACACACAGGCAGTAAACACTCGTTTCTGAAAAGGTCTCTGTCCTACCCAGAGGCAATGAGTCCAGTCTCCGGAGCTAGCAGCAGAGGTTTCCTGGACACCGTCTGACTAAGAAAAGGACAATGCCTTTCCTTGATTTGGCATTAGGGTCCACATTTCCTGTTGTATTTGACCTGGGCAGTACTGACCAGGGGCCGCTGAACGCAGCCCTGACAGGCTGGGAGGTCAACCTGTGGTTGGTCATGGCCTTAACTGCTACACTCAGTGGATTTTTGAAAACCACCACTCCTTAGCCTTTTCCCCAGAGGACGGATCGACTCCCTGATGGTTCTGGGAGCAGGAGCGGCAATGCCCCCAGCTCAGGTACCTCACGGCAGTCTCAGGCCTGCTGCCTCCAATCCAAACAAACACCCCAGCCGTGGGCGCTGCAGGGCAGTCCAGCACCAGCCTTCCAGTCCAGTTTCACCAGCAACAAAGCCAATGCTTTGACCTCTATCTGTGGAACCAGTGAATTTCATGTGATTTTAAGTGGGGTGTTACTCACTGAACCCCAGAGTATTCTAGGTTTCACCTAAATATTTATGTAAAATCATGACATCTGATATCATTTGTTACAAGAAAAAATGTGTGGGAAACCCCCTTGTGAACTTAAGAGGAACATACAGAGATGCTTATTACCTCAGTTTTTTTTTTTAAAAAAAGTAGGGCCCTTTCTTCAGTGAATTTGTATAAATAAAAGTGAAAGTACTGATTTTAAAAGTGTGGGGTCTTCAGAACTCGTCCTGCTCCTGTGCCCCCAGTACCCAGTCATCCTTTCCCTCCAACCTCATGCACTCTCCAGAGAACTCCAAAGCACACCACACCAATGAACAGTCTCTGAGAGTCAAAGACCAAAAAGG
The DNA here is from genome assembly GCA_019455555.1 of Galemys pyrenaicus. Taxonomy (NCBI): domain Eukaryota; kingdom Metazoa; phylum Chordata; class Mammalia; order Eulipotyphla; family Talpidae; genus Galemys; species Galemys pyrenaicus. Next base: position 7,546,158 of record JAGFMF010011680.1, on the reverse strand, counting down.
TAATAAAGTCACTGTTACCCCCTCATAACGGGAAGGGGGGTCATTAATCATGCCCCCAGGCAAAGCCTGAAAGGCAAACCCCACAAGGCGGAGCACCACTCTGCCCTGAGTTGAGCTGAGGATGGCCACCTTGCACCCTGGCTCATGGTCCCCGTGCTGCAAGGACAGCTTCGAGAGCCCGGCTGAACACCTGCCATCAAGGCCACACAGCCACGTAGTGGCCACCTTTCTTCAGCCACGGTGGCAGACTGGGAGTGTGTGACCACACAGTAGCGGACTGGTTAGAGACAAACTCCAATTTGTTTGTGGGTCATTTAAGTTCTTACCAGGCAGAGTCTGGTCTGTCCCCAACACATTCCACTCGGCGGGCAGCTTCAGGTGTCTGAAGGCCAGAACCACCTTCTCATCAAGGGAGTTCACGTCCCCCGATAGGGGCCCTGACCGGTCAAGGAATCGGGTAAAGTTCAGGGCCTGCTGGTTCCCAGCGCTGGTTGCCAGGAACTGGGCCGCATCGTAGGCCTCATCCTGGATGAACTGGAAGTCCTCTTCAGCCACGACAAACACAGGCAGGCCCTCCCTGGACGCGCAGAGCAGCACCTTCACCGTCTCGCAGCAGTCGTGACCTGCAGAAAGCACACGGGCAAGACGACAGGGTGAGCGTCCTCCCGGCAAGCAGGGTGCAGACGGTGCCCTTGGTCCTCCTACACCACGTGCGGGTTCCCCCAAGGGGACCCTTCAGCCACAGAGCCCTGAAGGAGCAACCTTCCAGACTCGAAAAGCTCCAGTTCCAGCTCCTCCTACTGCTACTTGCAAATAGGAACGAGCTCCCTCAACACACGGCAAATGCGGGTAACCCCGTTGTCAACAGTCCCTGAGAGGTGTGGCACTGAGCAGCTCTGAATATCTGCTCCAGCGGTACAAGGGGACCTACTGAAGAACAGAAGCTCGCGGGTCTGTAAGAGGAGTGTGGAGCGGGAGGTCTACGGCCTGCTGAGCTGAGCTCGAGCTGAAGGACCGGCGACACCGGAGGCATTTCGGAGCCACCCCGGCACATACCTCAGCAGCACCACACTGTCCCGGGCAAAAGTCGAAGCACGCTGAAAAGCACAAAGCGACTAGATTTTTTCTTCCCATGAACTCAAGGCCCAGAAAAGAACTTCTGCTCTCAGAGGCACGTTCCTTCGTGTGAGCAGACGAGGACTCCACGAAGACGCCTGACCACACGAGGACAACGCAACACCGGGCCTAGAAGCCGGTTCAGGAGAAACGAGCCAGTCAAGGCAACCACGTCGGAAGCACCTGCGAGCCCCAGAGAGCCCCACTTGATGACATCGGGGAAGCTGAACACCGCCATTCCCCCAGCGCAGGCCTTCTTGGACAGGCGGTCTCTTCCGGACTAAGACTAACGACGCGAGCGCCCCAACATGCAGACTACCCGCACCCACACCCCCCGTCAGCTTCCAAACCCTGGCCTCCGTTGCCGGGAGCGCGCACACCACCACGGGGCCTCCAGAAAGCCGCTTTCTGGCAAGAAAAGTGGAGCCGATGCTTCTGCCACTTGGTTTAGTCATAGGTGGTGCTCCGTCCAATCAACAGCCTGACCAGGACAGGTTGGCTCCCCTGTGCCCACCGCAGGCAGGCCCAGCCTTGGCCCGGGAGCCAGGCAGAGGCCACCCTCCACTGGCCCACGGATGTGTAACCTGTCACCACAGCCGAGGCCAGGAGGTTCCAGATACGGGCAAAACCAACAAGCTTCCTGCTGTCTTTAACGAGAAAGTGTAACAGGGTGGTCCCCAGGAAAGGGGGAAGTTCCAGGATCCCGGTTCCGCCTAAGTGGGTGGAGCTGAGCAAGGAAAGATTCTGCAGAGAGGACAGGACAGAAGGAAGGCAGGGAGGAAGAAAGAAGCAGGATGGAGAGCAGCAAGGACACGTGGAGGAGGCACGTGGAGCAGAGGGACATGTGAAGAAGCTGCGCTTGCTTCTTGGTCTTGGACTGGTTGGAACAGATGTGGGTGGGAGACCCGTGGGGAGGTTAGCAATGGCAGCTTTCATCTTGATTTTGATGCTGCTCTTGTCCTCCTGGATTTGTCTGACTCTTTCTGACCCTTTTCTATGGGTCTCTACTAAAAAGTCCTTTAGACACGTGGCAGGCTTTTGGGCCTTGCTTTAGGCCAATCCTATTTGGCTAAACTTCTACCCTCAAGGAGATGGGTAACTGTGGATGCTTAACTTATAGTAACTATGTTCTCTGTCCTTTCTGTATTGTACCTAATTGTATTAAAATTCCTTTCCATTAAAGGTCTTATATGTTTATTTTAATATGGCGAATGGCAGAACCCATTCAGAGAGGGCAGGTTTGGGGGTTCTGGGGTGCCCCTCTCCCTGCCCTGTAACAAAAGCAGTAATTGTTTCTCATGTGACCAACAAGAACAAAAGCAGACTGACCGTCCACATACTCTCTGCGGGGCCTCCAAGCACCTGCTATGCCTCCTCATTGCCCTGTAATTCCAGGGAGGCGACAGCATTTACTAACCAAGCACCTTCTATATACCAAGTAATGGACGTGCCATTTTCTTTATACAACCAATTTATGAGGTATGTATCAACCTTACATTACGTAAGAAAACGCCCAAGACTTCAAGAAGTAAAGTCAGTTGCTCAAGGTCACGCAGATATAAAGATAGAAACCTATTCAAATTCAGGGCAGAAGCCAAGGGCACGGCCTTTTATCACATCAAGGTCCAAGCCTTCTGTACCAGAGGCACAGGAGGAAATGGCTGAGGCCTGCCTGAAGGGGCGATACCTGGAAAGACCAGCCAGTGTGACTATCAGGTGAGACCGGCAGCTCATGAGCCACCGAGCAGGCTCCACGCAGACACTTTCTTCCGGGTTCTTCACCAAGCACTGCCTCCAAGCTGAATTTCTTCCATGAGGCTCTAGAAACTGGAGCATTCTCTGCCTGGGTGTGTGAGTGTGTGCACATGCAGTAAGTATTTGAAGTCAACAAAAATGCTAAACTTATACACTGAACATATGGGAAAAAACTAATCTTTGACAGACAGTTTCCCCTTCAGATTGTAGAAGACAGACTGTGTAATACGGCAATGTCAGCAGAAACAAGCCGAATGATTCAGGTAGCAGGGAGCAGCTCACTTTTCGATAGAAAGTATTTCTTTCAAACTGCTCTCTAACATCTGACGACAGTCAAGCCCACCAAGAGGAAGGCACCATGTTAAAGGAAAAGGTGAATAAGCTGCGCCTCAGCCCTCTCGGAGACTTACCGTCTGTCACGGGGCTCTGACACACTGCAAACACCGGGACCTGCGTTCGAATGGATGGGTTCTGTCAGAAAGACCCCGCAGTTCCCAGGGGGCGACAGTGCGAGATCTCACACAGGCCCTGGAAGGTGCGGTGGACCTTCTCCACGGGGCCCTGCTATCAAGTCCCCCACCCCAGGGCTCTGCACTGTGACCCACAGAGCTCAGGTGCAGTGTGTGTCTCTCTCTAGGACATATGTACTCACGCATGCATGCACGCACGTACACACACACACACACACAAACACACACACAGCGGAACAACCACCTTGGCGCTATACCAGCTGCCAAGTTGGAGAGCAAAGTCCACCTGGAGTTGCTAAAGTGACTGTTTGCTTGCACAGCTGGCTGGGAGCAAGCAAGCAGGAAGAGCTGATGCCGGGGTTGTGTGTCTGCACATGCGCTTATGAGCCGTACAGGTAGGCTTATTTTTGCCACTTTGGCAGAAAAATCCAGTAGGAAGCGTACAGGGACATGAGGGAGCTCCTGTGAGCACTGTGTGTGACTAAGGTAAAACCAACACTAGAGGAGGCAGACTGTCAGAAATGGTCACGAAACAAGACATCTGGGAGAAGCCATCCGTCATTCCAGTATTTTCTCTTCAGAAGTGAACTCACAATCTAAAGGAGAAACTATGCATCCTTCTGAGTAAAATGTGCCACAAATCTGGAGTTTGTCTGGTAGGCGTATGGGCTTCTTTTCCAAGAGAAACTGAGGGTTGAACAAGTGAATGCTGAGGGTTTCCCGGACACGGCAGTGTTAAACCAGGAGGACTGTGACTGGGGCCCGGGGAGGGGGCATCAACATTTTCACAACAGAGGTCGCACAATGTGGACCAAGCGGTAAGCGCTGCACATGCACACACAAAGCATTTCACCACCCAAATCAGCTCCAGAGACACAAACAATGTCTACACAGGGCGAAGAACCTGCTCCTGGAAACCATGTCCAATCTGAGGTGGCCACCATGATTCAACCCCTTTTGTCATGAAAAGAGAAGCTGCAGACGAACAAAGAGCAGCAAGGGTTTCAGTCAGTTCCACAGCGACTGGCTCCTTCCACTCAACTTCCTGGTAACAAGGAAGGAAAACAAAATCACGCCTCTCTTAAAAGGGAAGTTCTGAAAACCTACAGAGCCTCTTCTGAAGAAACTGCCCAGATCGACAGAGGGAGAGAGAGAGATCATGAAAGGAACACGGCCCAAATCTTGATTCCACATTTTTAACTGCCTTCTGCCTTTGTCCCACGGGCAGATCCAGTTTACCACAAAATATAAAGTAAATGAAGAGGTGACAGTGACCGGGTCCTAACTCGGAGGGGTCCTGAATTTATAAGGGCTCCTGAAGTAGGCTAGTGATTAGTTAGCTGGAGAGGTAACCAACCTCCCCAGCAGACTGGCTGGTTGAGAGAGTCCCCAATGCTGAAGCCTGTTTCCTCACGCAGGAAACAAAACCAACCTTCCAGTCTGCTGAAAATTTCACACCTAGCTATAAACAAAGCAGCTAGCCTAAAACAAGGATCTGAGACTTACTAGCTATCAAAATGCCCTTACAGGTCACTCAAGGGAAACAGACCCCCCCGCCCAGCACTTTTTGTTTGCCATGTGGATCACTAAAGCTGTTGAGCTAATGGTACCTGTGATACCTAAGAAAGTGAGGGGCAGGGGAGCAAGAGGGTAAGAATTCAGAATAAACCAAAAAGCAACACGGAACACCTAGGTGAGAAACAAACATTTATGCTAAAGGGCTTCTTGAACACATCTATTCCAAACCTTTTTAGCACCAGGCCTACAGGTATGTGTGTGCTCAGGAGGCCGGGAGAGCTTTTCTGCAGGCCACTTATCACTGTATGAAGTACCTGTTCCCATGGAAATGAATTATTGCTACTGATAAACAAAACTGCTCAAGCATGACCCAAGAATTACTTCATTTCCTATTAAGCTAAAAGTGGCACACATCCCATCCGGGCCTTCTCTTCTGAGGATAGAACAACTGGGACTTTGTTTCACTAGTGATCCAAAGAGAACCCTGAAAGTGTTTGCTAGCTAGACACACCCCATCCCACACAGGGTGGAGGAGCGGGGGGGGACAAGGCTGCCTGAGCACCCTAGGGTGGCAAACATAAAAACAGTACCTTTTTGACCACTTTGGTTTCGCATCTCAGTAGTGCAGAACCTGGCTCTATTTTCATACTCTTAAGAGTTCATTTTCACCCCTTGAGGGGACAGTACTGGTTGTAATGCACAAGCGAGGGACATCATCACCGCGCAGCCCTCACAGCTGGGGCAAGAGAATCAGCTCCCCCCTCTACTAGGTCTCAGGTTTTCAAGAATAATCACCATACACAGAATGAGCAGCAAGACAGTCACTGAATTTTTTTTAAATATAAAATCCTGTCTGCCTAAAGAGAGCCTCACAGAAGGAGTGTTTTAGAATAGGGAGTTTGTTAAAAAATGTAATTTAAAAAAAAAAAAAGCAAACTGATCAAACTGGGGGACAGGGTGTCAGAACTCCCTGGTTCAGTCAGTGAACTGCCTCAACCTTTTTTTCCAAACTTCGATTCGGCAACCTCTGGCCATCTGCTGGAAACAGCCTGGTTCACAAAGACTGGGCCCGGCCGTGGCAGGCTCTGAGGCCTGGGCTGAGCTGTGATTCCAGTTAAACCCGCAAGAGCTTCTGATGATGGTAAATGGATGTTGTTTATCCCTTTAATATTTTTTAAATGACCACCAACTTTACAGTTAGTTCCCTTTAATAAGTGAAAAAGAAAAGAAAGACTAATTTGGGGTTCATGAATGTAGTTTTCCTGTCAAATAAGAACTATTTCTGTGAATTCTAAAACAAACACACTAGGAAAGTGACTTCATTTTATAGGAAATTATGAACGAGAGTCTTCACAAAAATAGTACGCAGCAGCCTCAAAATACTCCATCTTCGTTTTTATTCTGGAATCAGTGTTTGCTTCTAAATTCATGTCTCAAGTAATAAGTCAAACACAGCACAGCAAGACAGTGCTCCAGATCCCCAAGAATTACTTTCCAATAATACTCAGATTTCTTTACTCACCAGTAATGTCAAGACCAAAATAGGTCTTTTTTAAAAAGCAATTTCGTCTCTAGAGGAAAATCGCTGCCTACACAGAGGCTGGGGCTGCATTTGTTTTAAGGAAAGACAGATTACCTCGTGCTCACCCAGCACGAAGGCAGTGCCTCTGCCACCGGAGAAGGACCCGGACGCCACTTCCGGCTGTGCTTCACAGCAGGCAGTATCCTAAGTCAGCGAGTCACAGCGCTCTGATCACGGCGTTTTGATCGTCTGGATATCGCAAAGGCCTTGTTGGCCCTCGCCACCTTACTCAGCACAAAATGGAGTCGTTTTCAAGAGGACATTCTTGGGCTTCAAGCAGAAAGCCAGTGTCGCCACCTCCCCGACCCCTGGGTGTCACTGCTCTTGGTGGACTGTCTACTGAGGAGGGAAAGCATATCCTGCGTAGACCCTTTCATTGGTAGAAAGGCAAGAAAAATTCACTTTGAAAAGCCTGTATAATTTCTTCATAATTAGCATGAGTACACAATTCAACGTACACCTCTCAGAAAAGCAGCAAAAAAGCGAGGAGAGAAGGAAAACAAAGGGACAGTAATCTCTTCTTGAAGTCAAATAGATTTTTTGGTTTTTAGGAGACAACTAAGAAATGCTTCATCTTGCCACCAAACAATAAAAGGTTACAGGCTAATATCAAGAAACTGTCCTTTTAAGGTCAATCTATCATCAGGTTTTAGTAAAAACCAAATGTTACCAAACACTGATAGCGAATCAGAGCAGAGAACTCAAAGAAAAATCAGAGCCAGCAGTCTGGATGAAACGTGATATTAAAAGCAAGAACAAGACACAAAGCTCTTTTTCTTCCCAGAATGAGCCAGTGACAGGAACACGTGAGCAGAAAGGGCACAGAAGCAGCCCTCTTGACACAGCTGCCGCGAACAGCTGGGCCCATTCACCCCGGGGCCGCGGTGCACACCAGTCCCAACTTCCTAAAGAGCCCTGACTGCTCTGCCCGCTGCAGACAAGTGTGAGGCTACCACGCGGCCACCCTGACACACACAGGTCACCACAGGTGGCTCTGGAAGGAAGAGACTCCTGCTCAGAGCCAAGAGTCTATCTGCAGACGCCGGACTCATTGTGCATTTTCCACAGAAAAGGCGCAGGTGTGAGTGCGCACGTGTACACACACGTACGGCCCTCCTAGAAGAACGGCCCCTGAGACTCAGGATGAGTCTCCACCATGGACACACTGTTCCAGCCAATGGTGGGGATTCCTAGAACAAACCTTCACACGACACCAGTGCCCACAACAGGCAAAACCCTCACCCTCACAAAGCTGACATTTTGGTAGGGGCATACCGAAGAAGAAAACGGGTAAGAAGAGTGAAATACCGTGTTAGTGCAGCGGATAAAAACAGAGCAACAGGGAAGGGGAATCGGGCATGTGGAGGGGGGCAGCTGTGCATCCTTACAGGGTGGACAGGAAAGCCCTTACTGAGAGGTGACATCTAAGTAAAGACCAGAGGGAGTTAAGGAACGGGTCAAAGAGTCCACAAAGCAGGTTTCAGGCCGCTTAATTCGAGACTGAAATACTATCTCCTTGACCAAATAAATTCAAAACTCCTTCACCCTCCACAGAGATGACTGACAGCCCAGGTTCCGTACAGCTAGACCCGGGGCCCAGTTCAGGAAGCTCTGCTTAGAGTGATGGGCTCCTACCGTCCCGTTAGCGCACGCTGGCACCCGGGCACAAACGCAAAGGCTCACGGGCTCGAGAGGAAGTCTAATCCGGAGCGGGAGGCCTGTGCCTGGCGGAGCCGTCCCATGTCACCGCAGCTCAACTTCTATTGTTTAGAGACAGCAAGCGCCCCCTCATCTCTGAGTTAAACTTACTTCTATTTCTTCCCTATAAAGAGCCGGCCAGGGACTACTCATCCCTGGCCTCACGCTCCAGATATGCCTTCCTGACCTGATATACACCTCAGAAAACAAGACCACCGAAGCATCAAGTTACAAAGAAGGAGCCTTAATGCCTTTTAGAAAAGAAATCCGTATCTAGCCTGAACTACTTGTTTATTTTCCCATCCCCACAAGTTTGGGGATAAATAAGAATCTTTAAATCCTGTGTTTTCCAAATCATTTTTGCCAAGGAAGAACAGCTTTCAGCTGTCATATTCCAGTTCTTGGATGTGGTAAAATTTTTGGAATTTGGCAGCTACTAGACATGAAATTAATGTAAGTAAAATGGCACAGGAATGAGAAACGAGCAAATCTGATTCGATATCGCCAAGGCCAGATATTGAAAGTGCTTCATAAACTATTTTTATTCCCAACAAAGTGGAATGCTTCAGTAAGAGCTAAAGGCATCTTGTCCTCAAAAAAGTATTCCAACTGTCAGCATTTCTTAGGGGTCCCCCTCTTCTAATGAAAACCGGCTGTTAACTTTGTAGCAAGGTCCATTAAGGAACGTTCATCTCCAAACACAAGACAATACATTTTTACATGGTGTGATAGGCTAATAGTCTCTATTAATAGTCTCCACTGTATCAACTGAACGACTTAATGACTTTGGGCAGAAGTTTTAATCCATAAACGTTTTCCTTTAAATTCTCTCAAACTTAAAAATGCAAGTGCCTGACTAAGCACCAAAACGAGATTTGCTATGTGGGAAAATGGAAGACTTTTTAGGTCTTTCCCTCAAGGATTTTAGGGGAAGTGTCAGTATGTTTTACCTCTGCTTTCCCACCAAGGTCCTCAGACGTCGCGGCGGCCACACAGCTCTAACCGTGATCGTGCAAGCCTTGGCATTGCAAAAAATTATTTTTTTACTGATTCTGATTTTCACACCTTTCGCAATTTGGTACCATTTTACTTATTTCTAAATTCTGATTTTTGCGGAACAAGTAAAGACAGAACAAGATGTTTCACTTTAAACGGCCCTTAAGATACAGAGGCGGGCGGTCCCAGCAAGCCAGCGCCAGTGAGCGCAGAGCCATGGCCCCACAAAGCTCGGGGACCAGGAGGATGAGGCGCGTCCGCCACGCACTTACCAGGCGCGATGGTCTCCAGCGTGTCTGAGCCGACCTTCCGGGTACTCGCGCAGTGATGGAGGGAGGAACCCGAAAACACCAAGTAAAAAACTACATCGTCTTCCACTTTGTCCTCTTCGGTGAGCAAGACGGTGACAACACAGTCGCCCTAGAAAGGGAGGCAGCGGGTCTGCGTTAGAAGGCTCCTCGCAGCAGTCCACCTGGTAAGACGCAGCTGAAGGGAAGAGCTGATGAGCGCTGAACTGCGGGCACTCAGGTGCCACTGAGCATCCAGGCGCTGAGCACACACGACCTGAGAACAAGACCTCCGTCCTCGATGAGCTTAAACGTCAGTGCAAGTGGCTACACAAACAAGCTCACAGGGCACAGAAGATGCAGGCGCCGAGCAGACTGCTCCCGAGCTCTGTGTTCTGGAGGCAGCAGTGACTCAGACGTCTGCATCCCACAAATCACTGTCCTGTCCACCCTCTCTCCAAGCAAGGTGGACAGCCTCTAACAGCCGCCTGGGAAAGGGAGAGAGCAAGGGGTGGAGGACTGGGCCCGGTACGTCTGGGTTTGAACCCCATCTACAAAGACTTCTGTAAAGCCTCTGAGCCTCAGTTTCCCTGAGGCAGTGCATTACAGCACGTGGTAACTGGAAGGCACAGGGTCTTGGGGCAGAACAGATGTGAGGTGGCGATCAGGGGAAATGAGAGAGGTTCATGAAGAACGGGAAAGGGCGGTGTTCGCGTCTTGAATAGAAGACGGTGTCCGCCACGAGGTCTGGAAAAGGGCCCGCAGCGAGCTCGCTGTGGCCGCTGCAGCTGTACGGCGTGAGGCTCGTGAGGGCTGACAGGTATGTTTTCAGGAACCCTGCAAGTCAGCTGTTAAACACAGCCATGATTAAAAGTCAAATGATACAGGTCTACAACTAAATTACATTAATTAACAAGTATAGTGCTCAAAACTCACCCCTCCGACAATTTTCACCACATCTTACGCTCACCTGTGCTCTGGAGGTTTACAGTCACAGGAGAAGCTCTCGTAAAATGCTGTGCTGCTGCACATGCCTTCCCAGCACACACCTCCTGCCGACTCTGTGTCCAGTGACGTGGCACTGAGGCTCGACATCAAGCACTATGGGAGGATGCGCACCGCTGAAACTGTGAACACTCGAAATCAGGGCTTTGTAACATTTTTTAGAGCCATCACATCATTGAAAACAGAGTCAGCAGCGGGGGAGAGGCGCAAGAGGAGAGAATACCCTGGGGAGGCCAGGGTATGCCGTGGCGGCCCCGGGAGAGCGAGGCCATGCCGGCGAGGAGGGGCAGGGCTGAGGGAGTACCGTGCATGCAGACGACGGCGCAAGGCCGGGCTCGGCTCCCAAGAGCCCCTGTTCCCACCACCTGGGTCAGTCTGTTTTCTGGCTTTAAAGGCTGGTGCCGATCGTTAGGAACGGCGGGGGTCAGAGCATGGTCCCTGACATCAGTCCGCCTGGGTTAGAATCACCATGGCCTGGCGCTTCTAGCTGTTTCCCTGGGATGGGTTAAATTCTGTGCCATGGAAGGACCAAATCATCCTTAGCTCTTAAGTTGCTGCAAGAACTAAAGAGGTGATAAGGCAGAGTGCTCGCGTACACATGATAAATGTTCAAAAGTGACCATCACAACAGACGGAGTGTGTGCACGTAACGTGCAGCGCAGCGACAAGCAACAGCTACATGACTTCGGTCACCTTCAGTAACTTGTGTGTCTGAAAGTTCCTGAGAGAGTAATCTTGAAAACTCTCAATACAGGAAAAAATTGTAACTCTGAGATGAATGGTACTCTACTGTGGCAACCAGTCTACATAAGCACAAACACCACATCAGCCCGTGACATGTCTGGGAACCCCAGTCACGTTACGTGCCCAGCAGTCAGACAGCTCTTCTTGGTGGGAGAACGGAAGCCCCACGGGAGCGAGCTCCAGCCTGCGCTCCGGCAGGTGCCCCAGACAGATCTGAAACGGACGGGGAGGCGGTCCCAAAGCACTGAGCAGCTAGCCCTAGACACTGCAGGGCAGCCTGGAGAGAGGCCACACTGGGCGTTCTGTGGTTTACAGTTCTCTTTAAATAAAGATGGTTTTTTTTTAAGATTTATTTATTTATGCACACAAGAGCTGGGGTACAGGTGAGAGTCGCGGGAGATGAGAGGATTCACCAGACAGAGTGGGGAGCAGAACAGGCAGATGGACTGAAACACACTGCTGAGGGCAGCAGCGGGCGAGGCAGGAGAGGTCTGCTGCGCCATGTGGGTCCCCTCCCTGGCCGGAGGCAGGGATCGAACTCGTGCTGCAGCGGCTGTGGTTTGCTTCATAGTCAGTTGCTTAACCCGCTGCGCCACCAGGAAGGCCCAAGATGGGTTTTTTTAATAAGGAAAAAACTTATTTTTAAAATAATCTGTTCAAGCTTGGTACTGGAACAAAGACAGACACACGGACCAATGGAATCGAACAGAAAACCCAGAGGTAAAACCACACATTTATGGACACCTGATCTCTGACATAGGAGCAAAGACCATGCACTGGAACAAGGACAGCTTAGTCAATACATAGTGCTGGGAAAAGTAGACTGCCACATGCAAAAAGAAAAAAAGAAACTAAACCACTACCTCACACCATGTACAAAAGTCAACTCAAAATGGATAAAAGAGCTGAATTTAAGACCCAAAACCATAAAATATGTAGACAAAAACATAGGTAAAACACTACAAGTCATACATCTCAGCAACACCTTAAAAGATGCATTCCCCAAAGCAGTAAAAATGAGAGAGAAGATAAACAGCTGGGACTACATCAAATTAAAAAGCTTCTGTACAATAAAGGAAACATTAACCAAAACAAAGAGACACCCACTGACTGGAAAAAAATTTTTGCACTCCACACAACTGTCAAGGGACTGATCACAAAGACATAAAAAGAACTCACAAGACTCAAGAAAAACAAAGTAAATAACCAGTTAAAAAATGGGCAGAAGAACTTAAAGACACTTCTCCAGAGGAGACATGCAAATGGCCAACAGGTACACGAGAAAATGCTCAACATCCCTCATAATCAGAGAAATGCAAATTAAAACCACAATGAGATCCCACCTTATGCCAGTAAGAACGGCACATATCCAAAAAAAATAAAACCAACAACAACAATCACTGGCGAGGATGTGGAGAAAAAGGAACTCTGCTCCACTGCTGGTGGGAATGCAACCACTATGGAAAGCCAGTACGGAGGTTCCTCAGTCTACTAAAAATAGAGCTACCATATGACCCAGCAAGTCCACTCCTAGAGATCTCCCCAAAGGACACAAAAACACTAATCCAAAAGATCACCTGTACCCCTATGTTTACTGCAGCACTGTTTATAATTGGTAAGACCTGGAAACAACCCAAATGCCCAAAAGCAGATGACTGGATCAAAAAGATGTGGTAAATACACACAGTAGAATAATATTCAGGCATCAAAAAAGATAAACTAGAGTCATTTGTAGAAACATGGAGCTACAAGGGATGATGCTCAGTGAAGTAAGTCAGAAGGCAAGAGAAAAATATCAGATGGTTTCACTATTAGGAGGAATATAAAGGAACAAAAAAAGAGCTCAAGGAAAAGAACAATAACAATTAAAAACGCAACAAAACAAAAAGACAAAGACAAATCAAAGGCACCTTGTGGTGGGGGAGGGGCTGGGATGAGACAGCACAAGGGACCAAGGTGACAGTGCGCTGGTGAAATGGTGTTGGGGACTACAATTGATGTCAAATATCTATAAACATATTAATTTAATATAAAATAAGATAATCTGCTCACTTAGGTTAAACATGCTAAAACCCTCCAGGAGCCCAAGAAGACAAGTCTGTGGACGGACTGTCGCGTGGTAAGTGGGTAATCAGCATCAGCACCAGCGCAGCCAGGCACCAGGACGCCTGAACTCCACCTGCAGGAACAGCCAGGAAAGCTCCCGCGGAGAAGGGTGCGGTCGCTGTTGCTAAGCTGGAGAACACCACCCCCAGCCTCGCAGTGGCAGAGGCAGGCCCCAGAGGGAGCTGGGAGAGACTGCACAAGTTCATCTCCACACCCATCATTCTCACCAAAGGGCGTCATGGACAGCAATTGTTCAACCGATGCTCTCTTGGTTAAATAAAAACATCAACTTTTTTTTTTTTTTTACAAAACTTACAGTGCCATCTAATAAGCAGAAAGACTGAGCCTATGTTGCCAGTCACTTTCTGCAATCAAGCAGAGGCTGAGGCTCAGTGAGCTTCTGTGGCAGGTACTGAGGACAGAAAGACGAGACTGTGCTGCCCTCTTGGGGCTTCAGGGCCATGTAAGATCGGCCACGGCTGCAGTTTTGGGAAAGCAGAGTGGGCAAAGCCAGGAGCAGGCACAACAGGACCTGGAGGAGGCCCTGGACTCCGCCCTGGTAAGGAGATGAACTCCGCCCTGGTAAGGAGGTGAGGGCACCCCACTGGCGGTCGCAAACATGGGTCACTGCAAGGAGCTGGAGAAGACTTGTCTCTTGCCTGATTTCAAGTTCTGTCTGAAAGAGAAGCTCACTGTGATGAACGAACAACAGCAGAAAGTGGAAGGAGGTGAAAGCCTAGAAACCAAACCCAAACTCATTCTGGAAACCGGCCTCCGATGTAAGAGCTTTTAAACACCACGTATAATGCTGCTAACAGGCCCAAAGACACATCACCTTCTCGTGTTTCCGCCTCTGGGAGCCCCCAAAGTGCCACCCCGTGGCGTTCATTTGAAAGGACAGCACGACTTTGATCACAAGACACCAGCGTCCCTCCTGTGTAGCCTGACTTACTGGGGGGCCCTGGAAAATGACAGGCATAACTACCAGGCACAGCAGGACAAAGCAGAACACCAAGTGTCCCCAAGAAAATGTGTGCTCTCTCCCTGGTGCCAAAGACAGATGTTCTGCCCGAAGGAGCAACCCAGACCCCACGCTGGACAGGGCTCTTCAGCACTATCGGTTCTTTAATATACTCTGAGAGTAGCTCCTGTGGTTTTCAAAGCAGTTTAATTTTTCTGGGCAATTAACAGTGTCACTCTGTGTGTGTGTCCCCACACACAGACAAATCTTCAACACTGTGCTGCTCCGAGTAACTTAAATGCAAAGGCTCCTCGCTGAGCACGTGTCAGCACACAGCTAATGCAGGACGAACGGCATGGGCCCGGGGTTAGATGGGTACCAGTCCCTTGACAGCGACAGACTTGATAGAGAGGCGCCTGAAACTCGTTTTGTCAGCAAGATGAAGCCACTCATTACAATTTACCAAGGACACGTCTGAGGAGCCCTGTTAACAGCGAGGAGTCAACAAGGAGGAGACAAGGCCTCTGGCCTTGGGGCACTTGTACTTTAACAGGTAAAATGATCGAATTAGGAAAAGGACCAACAAGGAAAAGTTCTACTACAGTCACAAGACAGGGCAAGGGAGCAGAGCGTGCCCGGAGCAGGGGCGAGGGCAGACGAGGGGGGGGGGAGGAGAGAAGGTCAGAGAGGTTTGTCAGGCAGTTACCAGAGCCAAGTCACAGCTGCGCGGAAACCTGCGTGAAAACAAGCTGCAAGTGTCCAAGGTCAAAGTGCACGGGCCTTTGGCATGAACTAAACTCGTTCTACGCGAAGACTGGAAGATTTTGGTGACTTTAACTTGTTTGACAACTTTATTTGACATTTAAAATAATTTTTTAGTTCTATTAGTCCAAATAAATTTTTTGCAAAATAAAGACACAGGTCAATGAAATTCTATGCCCTGACTTCATTTTTGATCACATATACCCACAATCCAGTCAAATCATCCCCCTTCCCAAGGCTAACTTACCACTAGTAGATTCTAAATACTACTAATAATCAAGATTCAGATTGTTTTCCAGTTCATAATCTTTGCAACAGTAAAACATATTCAAAAACTAAACCAGCAGATGGCGCTCAATAATCTGCTGAGTTCTTTAAACTGAGATTGTAGAACTAAGCTCCCTAATGAGAATCTTGAGACTTCAGCTGGAAAAGGAATCAGGTTACAATACGTTTGAAAATCATTTCATGCCTGCTCCTCTTTAATGTGAAATGTTCTTTAAAGAACACTTTAAGTTCAAAACAGTTTGTTTCAATTTTTAAACTTTGTATTTCAAAAATCCTAAGAGCATGAGGTAGGGTATCTGTTTGCTTCAACCCAGCCACTCAGTCCATCTTGTTAAGGAAAGCTAAGCTGGTGGGAAGGTGTTGACTGGCGGCATGCATAAATAGATAGATAGATAAATTAATAATTAAAACACCCACAATAGCCTCTCCCCCTCTCACAAATGTTTCACAACTCTTTGAACTATTAGAATAACTAGGTCAACACTTAAAAGAGACAGTCTTCCCCTTTGCTAAAAGGTCTAGATATTAACTTTTTTTAAAAAGAGAAAATTTTCATTAATTCTTGACGGAAATGTGATGAAAGAATTAGAGGTACAGGGATAAACCCACCTACCTGGCTCCCCAGCCCTGTCTCCCCAAGCAGAGAAAAGATGATGGAAGCTAGATGAGGACACTCTCCAAGTCAAGTCTACCAGGTCGACCCTGCTCTCACCCATTTCTCCCCTCCCTGCCAGCCTGTTATTCCTTGGTCAGTTCTCAGGGCTTTCCTGGAAACCATCCTTGGAGGTTTGCCCTCCACACAGTGAGGGGCCCAAAATACAATCTCATCAAGCCACGCTCTCGAAACCCTTGGGAGGCCAACAGCTTAACAGCCTCACCCCAGAGCATGTCCCTTCAGTTACAGCGAAGGAGGCCTCCACAGCCTCACCTGGCTGGTTTCTCCAGCCCGGTCTCCTCTCTCACAAAACATCCCCTTACTGGGCCCCAGTGACACCCAGCCCCTGAGAGGTTCAAGAACGCACAAGACATCAAAGCCCTGCGCTCTTCCTCCTTGTCCCACCTCTGGCCGTGCTGCCTCTTCTACCTGGCACGTCTTGCTCTCACCTGATTGATGACCAGAGCAGGAGAGGAAGGCCTGAGACAAGACCAGGCCTTTCTCTCCTGAGTAGACAGACACCAGGCCCCCTTCCTTGGGGAAAGGCCTCCTCACCTGACCTAACCCGCTGCGTCCCACCCATGCCCTGCTAGATTGAGGTCTCCTCTGGTCCCTGGCGGGTCCCCTGTGGGCAGTGGACATGTGTACAAGCAGTACCCAAGGAGGGGACTCAGCAGGTCAAACTGAAGCCCATACATCACATTCCTGACCCAGAACTCAGTAAACTATGAGCCCACGGAAAAGAGAGCGTCAAAGTGGGCAAGCGGGACCCCACAAACAATGTCACGATTAAGACATTAGCTGCCAACGCAGAAGCTTCAGGCTCAGAAGGGAGGCGTTGCTCTGGAAGGCAGGGTCACAGCTTTGAAATCGCTGGACTCACTGCTAGCTGAATGACTGTTCTAGGAATGACCTCAATTCTTTTTGGGAACTGCTAGAGTGTAAACTCAGCAAGGGCAGAAACTGTTTATCACACTCACATTCTGAAACGCACGAACAGTAATGCTTTGCTAAGTGCTCGCTCACCAGGGAAGTGCCCACAGCACGTGAAAGGTTTTATGTAGACTCGGGGTACTATGCGACCCCCTCAACAACCACACAGAGTAAGGACTAATGTTTTAAGAAGTATGCCAAGCACCTAGCATTCAGTAGGCACAAAATAAATGTTCCCTTCATCTTCAACAAAAACATTCCATCTCTCATAATCTACATGCTCTTACCTTCTCTTATAATGCAGTCTAGTAAAATCTGTTTGTCAAACAAAACCAAATAAAGTATGATAATTTTTCTGTTGTTTTTTAATTAGGGGTGAAGAATTTTAACTAAATGGAAAAAACGGGCTCATGAAATACTCTTAGTAACAGCCATAAAAGAACACAGTAAGTTTTAAAAATAACTAGTTTTAAAGGTAAATTACATATCTATCTAAAAGCCTTTTATGCTTTGTAATTGATGAAAAGTACTGTACAGACATTGAATCCACAGTACTTAAGAACCACAAAGGTAGTGAAAAATGCTTTCATTTCAGGTCAGTAACATTTTTCTTACCCAGCATTACTGGTAAAAATCATTCCACATAAGCATTCAATTTTTTAAGTTTTCCTTTTAAAGTGTCAAAGTTTTAAAAAGAAATAAATGACTTTCTATAAAACTACCTATCATGGGCAGGTCTTTCCAGTCATCTAAATATGACAGTCAAGGGCAGGGAACTAACTGAGCAACTACTGGGTGCTAGGTCTTTCTACGTGGGCAGCAACATCTAACTGCTGGGGAGCCCCCTGTGCAGGGGAAGCACGGCTCAGCACCCAGCACTCAGCACCGCATCAGCAAATGCTCACGCCTCGGCTTCTGAAAGCCCCACTCAGCCCTCACTCCAGTCCTGCGGTTTGGTAGAGCCCGCTGAGTGAGACAAAGAACCTCAGGCTCCCACAGTCGGCTAGCACAGAGCAGGCAGGGACGCCACTATGCTGACTCCTCAGACCCTGCTCCTTCCTCTCACAGGGCTGCTCCAAGTGCCATCCCAGACCCGCAGCTTCTCCCGGAAACATGTAAGAAATGCACATTTTCAGCCCTGCCCAACAAGGGACATGGGAAAAGGGCGACGCCCAGAGAGCAGCGCACCAGTGGGTCCTCCAGGCCCTCCCCCGGCCCCACCCCTGCTCAGTGTGAGAAGCTGCAGGCCTGCTGCACCAGTTTGCTGGGGCTGTCACCACAGAGGAGCAGGGAAGGAAATGGTTCCCAACTGCCCACGTCTCACTCTGCCTTCAATCCCCTCGTTTCACACATCCTCAGCGACACCCCTTTCTTCCCACATTGCTACCCAGACACAGCAAGGATAAAACAGCAGCTTCACAGAGCGCTGCCAAATGGGGGTTGGGCATAAACACCCACAGCTTCATAACACTATTCTGCAGGGGTCCCTCACCCACACAGGACAGGCCAAACTGGACAATGTCAGCAAATTTTACTCAAAGTCGAATTTAGAAATGCAGGAGGTAACAGAGAGAACTCAAACACTCAGGGTAAGTTTACCCCTGGCCTTGAACCAATTTGAGATAACAAGAAGATGCTAGAAAATGAGCCCACAGTCAGACGGGCGGGCCCATGAACCAAAAAAGGAACACAGCACTGCTGAGCAGGGAGGTGAACTGGCGTGTCCTTCTGCGGACACAACAGAGGGAGCTGGGAACTCAGCCCTGGCTGCCAGGTGCGCAGCGGAGCGCACGGGCCGGCAATCAGTCCAAACACAGACCCTTGCGCAGGGCTCCAAGGACGCCCAAGGGCCACCGGCAGACCAAACTCTGTGAGGACAGATGACATTCTCCACTCAAGGACAAGAACCTGAACGAACGACGATCCCCACAGAAAAGGGACCGACCAGCCGGAGCCGCTGGAGGAGAAATGTGCAGGAGGAGCCGTGCCTGGGGACCCCTCAGCAGTGATGTGCGCCTTTCAGAGAGCCTATCTCCCCACCCCTGCAGACCCAGGCACTCGACTCTACCTAACAGTTTTATCTCACATGATGGCGAACTTCAAAGAGGGCAATAAAAACCTTCAGTCATATAGTCAACAGACTTGAAGTTTAAAATACAAAGCTTGCTGTCTGAGGTTCCCTTCTTGTGAGGTAAAAAAATAATTTCTCCTTGTTCATAACTTTGTCAGCCCCAATGAAAGGAAGCCAGCACTGGAAGCAGAGAGCACTCCAGTGAAAACCCAAACAGAAGTACCAAACCAGCTGGGTGGAAGTAAGCTTTTCACCAAGTGTGGGTCCCAAATTCTCCAAAAGGCCCACCCCGTCTAAAGGATCAAAGCAAAGGAGTTCTGAGCCTGGCTTCAGGTCACCACGCCCCGTGTGGCTTCATCCCTTAAGGGCACGAATCTTACCCAAGAAAGGTCTGCCTCATCTTTGGCGAGGGACATTGATAGCCATCCACTCGCAGAGCTAAGCTCCTTCCCAAAGCTTTGACTCTATTCAATGAAAAACACTGAGCACCTACTAGAAACAAACACTGTGAGGGAAACTGAGGTTAAAATAAGAAAGTAAGTAACAGCAGTCTGTTCTCAAGATGTACAGAGTAAAATGGGAAGAGGCAGGTAAAAAAGCGAGGCGCTCACCGAACGTCTGAGAAGCGACAAGAAAGTCTGTACAGAGGAAGGGGCATGGAGGGAGGAAGGACGGAGCCACAGGAAGCTGAAGGTTCACCAAGGGCTCCATAGAAACAGGTGTCAGGAAATGAGTCCTGAAAGATGCGGGGAGGGCATCTGAGAGGGTCACTGTACTTCAGAGGGAAAGACGCAGAGAGCGTTTTACAAGGGGGAGGCTGGCTTACCTGAACACCACTGCCTCAGCAGGGAGACTTAAAATTAGCGCTTCCAAACTCCCAATGCTGACCTCAACATACTGTTGTTTACGCGGTTCAAACACCAGCTACCGAAGAGATCCACAGCCCCCTTCCTAAACCCCAGTGCTCTCTCCGCTCCGCCTGCATCATGACCTGCGCCGCTGTCTCCAAGGCAGATCCGGCTTTAATTATTCACGAACAAACAAGGAAAAACTCCCGAGAAATCCTAAGTGATACAAACAGTGTATCATAAAATGTGATCAGGTCCCTTAACCAACCTCACTGAAAATCACTACTACCACTGGCTAAGAGGCAACCAGCCTTGTGTCCAGCAGCCCTTGACACCACTGAGTCAGTAATCCAGTAATAATCTCCTCAGGAATCCTGCCTTTAAACGAAGCCAGATGTGATGTAAAATATAAAACAAAATAAAATCAAGAGTATGCTACGTATCAATTATCTCAATAAAGCTAGGGAAAAAACTAAAAAAAAAAAAAAAAAAAAAAAAGGCAGCAGCCACAGGTCTGTCCTTCTAAAGCAACATCCCGTCACCGATGCCTGTAACATCCCATGTGTCTTCAGCCAGCCACAGCTGATAATAGCCAGTCACCTTGGAAGTCTGAGTCTTCCAAATAACTCCGATCTAGTTTGTAAGAAAGGATTTTTACAACTATCCTTTTTCTTCATTTGATTCTGGCTTAAGCTTTGTGTTCCATCAGATATCTGAAGGACGTACTAAAAAAATGGCTGACCGAGTCCCCCAAGACACATCTTGAGGACGGTCAAGCACTCTGATTCAGCAGGTCTAGGGCCGGGCCCGAGATGCCTGCAGCCCAACGGTTCCTCGGGCGTGACGCACCGCTTGGGAGCCATGCTCTGACATGTCGGAGACCAGTCCCGTGACCTCACGTGCCACCCGTGGTAAACAGGACCTCACATTTATGCAGGGATGGCAAAGGTAACCTCCAGCACAGATGTGATGTCAGCAGCAGGGACCAGGTCGAGAGCAGGTGTATCACATGCTGCAGAACCAGACGTGAGAGCATCCTGGCTTGTTTTAAATAGAGCGAGTTTTGAGTTCAAGTCCCCGCTACCTTCCTTTGCTTATATGCAGCCTCACAAGGGAAGGCAGTGACATGCAGGTCGGCTTACACGGAAGGTGCTCAGTCCGACGGGAGCCCCCCCCCATCTCCAAGCAAGGACAGAGCTGTCGACACACACGCACGTGCGGAAGACACGTGAAGCACAAGACAAAGTCTGCGTGCTTTCACACTGTGTCAAAATAAAGGAGAGGGTCTCTAAAACCACCAAGATTGCACCCACCGTCTGTGAAATGTGCTTCAAGCAGATCCCCTCACTGAGTCATCACCACCACCTCCGGGGCGATGCAGAGGTGGGTGGCACCTCCTACCAGGTGCTCGATCCTGCTGGTGCGGCACCATTCTCCCTGGGCCTCTCATGCTAAAACCCTCAGTGGTTTTATCCGTGGTTCTGATCCCGTCAGTCCTTCTATGCGCCAAAACCCGAAACAGCCGCATCACAGGCACATCTGTTACAGCAGCAGTGACAGAACTGCCCCTCACCGCTCTGACCCTCCTCACGACACCTCGTGACCAATCTTCTTTGGGTAGTGGTTTCGTCGTGCTATCTGCCCTGTCAGAACCACTCCCGCTGCTCTCTGTGGTGTAAAACCCTGTGTGCGCCCCTGTTCAATGCAGGCAACAGAATGTTCTACTATGACAGAAATGTTCTCTTTCTCCATGTTAATACGATGGCCACCAGCAGCCCCATGTGGCAACAGAGCACTTTGCAACGGAGGCAGTGAACTTTTATTTCATTTTAATTAGACAGCCCCACATGACTGACTACTACACAGGGCAGCTCTGCACAATCTCCTCTCCGGTACTCCCCAACATGAGCCGTCCCGCCCCGCCCAGCACACCAGAAGGACCCGTCCGTCTGTCCTTCACCACCCCTGGTAACACCGGGTCCATGTCTGTCTTCAAAGGCCATTTCCTTTCCTGAAGGCTTCCCAGTCCCCTGAGCAGGTGCTGCTCGTGCTGTCATTTAACGCCTCGTGTACCCAAGTCCCACGAGACAATCCACGCCTCCCTCTAAGACCAGGCCGTTCACTCGCTGAACAAGAGCGCCGCAAATATCTGCTGAATGGCTGGAAGGGGACAGAGCGTTCACTACATTTGGTCTTCCGAGATAGCAAAATTTCTCTTGTGTAGAACCAAATGGAAATTGTAACTTCAACCCCCGTCCCCATCCACAGTTATTCAGCTGCTTGGCACCGTGAACGCATCCTGCAGACAGGCCCCGGGGCATCGGGGCATCTTCAGCGCAGTGTGTCTTCATCTACTCTGAAAATGCCAAAGACAAGAAAATGCTACCTGCAAACATGTAACGAATTAACTTCACAGCATGTCTCCGGAGACTGATTTAAAAGTCCAACAGAAGGAAAGTGAAGTTCTTTCTCTAAGACTATCAAAAGCAAGATTAAGGAACACTTGACTTCCTTATGTCCTCAGGTACTAATGACAAAGTGCTGCTATTTAAATACAGCTCCAGATCCGGCTGGAAAGGGCCACCAAGTTGGAGCAGACGGTCAGACACGCACTGTTACGGCAAAGTCAGGTAATTCATTTAAGACATCAGATGGCGGATAAAGCTGTCCCTGTAGGAGCAAAATAAAATTTAGCAGCCAAGGGAGACGCACAGCCAGGTGACTGAAGCTCTGGCGACAGAAACACACTTTCCAGGCGCAATGATGAAGTGCTGCCATGACCAAACAGGTCATCTTCCCGGCAAGGAGGCCACTGAGAACAACCGGGTAGCCTAAACGCCCTGGCCCTTCAATACTTTATTTGTGCAATTTTACGCTTATTCAAGAATAAATTTTTAATAAAGCAGCACCAGTTTACAGTACATAGATTTCAGATTACAGCGTTAGAGTGGACGCCTATACACACTACATTGTGTCCATCACTAGCTGGCTAGTGTCCATCCTCAACACAGCTGAGCCCTTCTGTCAGGGGGAAAGGTCGTCCTGAATGGATGACACAGAAGGGTTTATGGACTCCAACCCCCACTGCAGACCACCGGTGTCCCAGAACCACAACTCCGATCAGATGGTTATCAAAGAGCGGGTCCCTGGGACCTGAGGGTGGAGTTAGCAGCCAGGCTGGCTGTAAGGCCAGAGAGGTGCGCCTCGGGCTCGCTCTTCCTTCGGAGCCAGCTCCCTTGATTCAGGGCCAGCTCTCAGTGCCCACTGCGTTCCAGCTCGGAGGATCTGCTGGTATACTTACGGATTTGTCCCCCTCTCTTCCCTTGGTGTTATTTCTACTTTATTCCTCTTCTCTTGTAAAATAAAACCCGTTAATAACTTTTGTCACCTGTGCCTGCAGTTGGGACTTATTATAAAAATCTTCGGAGCGCGCGGGTGAGGACCCAGTGAGGGAAACCCATCTTAAATTAGGGCTACCCCTGCGACACTTCTACCAGTCACCCTTCCCCTCGTGGGAATTACTGCTTTGCTCTTATCATCTTAGTTCGTTTCTGCTTTGTTCACATGAATGAATGATGCAGTGTTGTCTTTTTCCTCCTGGCTTATTTCACTTAGGACAATGCCTCCCTAGCTCCGTCCATGTCACTGAGCATGGCAGGGATTCACCTTGTAATGCCTGCATAGTACTCCACCGTGTCTACGCCACATCATCTTTCTCCACGCTGACATCGATGGGCACTTGGGCTGTTTCCGACTTCTGGCTATTGTGATAAAGATGTGATGAGCATTAAGGATAGAAATACCATATGATCAAGCTACCCCACTTCTGAGCACTTACCAGAAGAATATAAAAACCACGAATTCCAAGAGGTTTAAGCATGCCAAGCGGACCACAACAAGAGTAAATGTAAAACCTCTTTCTGAGCACAGCAAGCTCCCGACAGTCTGTCCTTCACCCTCTGGCACTTTCTGGACCCCGAGACCAGCACGCAGGGGCACGTGGCTGCACTGCACAAGGTCCAAGTCTCACTGAGCTGCATACCCAAGGTCCAGAGTCAGCAAGGACTCGGGAGGGGGGGGGGGGGGGGGGCGACAGGCCANGGGGGGGGGGGGGGGGGGGGGGGGGGGGGGGGGGGGGGGGGGGGGGGCGACAGGCCATGCCTCCATTGTTCCTCAGAATCTGAATTTGAGTAAAATGGATATGACATTTCGATTTCCTTTATTTAAATGGGAATTTACGTAATGCTCATTCATGTGCATAAGGGAACCTGATCTACGTCCACCGCTGTGTGACCTGAAGGAAGTTAGTTACCCTGTGAACCCTCACTGCTCTGACTGCAAAGCTGCGTTATCAACCAGCCCTTACGTTGCAGAGACTGAGCCAGGGTGATGCCTGAGGGCCATCGCCCACAGTGCCTTGCAAGCACAGGCCCTCACCAGCCCCTCTCCTCTAGTCCACCTGTCCCTTTCATGGCCGAGAACAAAGAACAGCGCCACCACAAGCCACGGCCCTCGTCGACAGGAGAAGGCATACTGGTCAGAGCCTGTCCGTCTTGTCCACTGTGAACAAAGGTATCTGACAGTCTTTCTTACGATGTCCCTGTACAGTCAACGTTTGTGCTCTGTCCAGAGGCAGTTACATGCAGAAACAGTCAGCAGTGGGGAAAAGGAGAGAGGAAGGCATGCATTATAAACCAGATCTGTTGGGGTTCTGGAAATTTGTTTTGTAATTGTAATGGCTCTTCCCCTTGAAAATCTAATAAGTGTGGGTTTTATCCCAAACATATGGCAGGTAATGAAAATGACTCCATATATAACCTTGGAGCAGAATTTATATCTCACAGCTCAGTGCCCCTCTGGTTTCACAAAGTATTGAATTTGTAGGAAGAAATACGATCTTTGGCTTCCCTGATGGAGACCCAGAGATTGCTGTCAAGAGGCATGAGTCTTGGGTCACAAAACAGCAAGTTGATGATAGAAGAATGTGTGAGACACCCCAAGTTTTCCTTTTTTACGTGGGTTCCTATGCCATTTTAGTAAACAAGATACCACCAAATAAGCCTTTTGGGGCAGTGTTAGCCACAGAAATCGACTCTGAACAGTCACTGCCACGAAGTGCCGAGTGTCCAGTGACGGACGTGCTTCTAACTCTGAAAAGCTGCAGGACCACGCTCTACAGACACGCTTTCCCACCTGCTCGGGGCCAAGACCTGCCTTCGCCAGTGGGCGTGCAGAGTCCCTCGTCTTCTCGAGAAGCCCAGATGCAGACATAACTATCTGACCAAGCTGACACATCCGGAGGGCTAGCCTGAGTTCTCTGTATCGAAAGTGACATCAAACATTTTGACTTATTTCTCCACCTCGGAGGACTTCTACTAGCTACTGTAAACTACCCTTCAAAGTGTCTACAGCCCACAGCAGCAGTCGGCCTTCACTATGAAGTCGCCCCAAGAGAAGCCCGGCGCTGTTCGGCCCAGTCTTTCCGTTGCTGCCTCCCACTCCCCCTCAGCCCGCCCACTGCCCCACACAGGGACCGGGGATCTTCAGTCCAAGTCAACTAGCCGCCTGCTTCCTGGCACTGGCTAGACACCCGCGGCTCCCGCTCCCTGCCCAGTCCTCTCTGCGGCTCTGTCTCTTCGCTGTCCACAAGGACCGGGCTGGACCCTATGGCACAACGGCTCACTGAACCCTCCAGCTCCCACAGAACCTGCGGTGGGAGAGTCACTCGGATGCAGGGTCACACCACCTCTCCAGAAAAGTCAGGTCCTGGGAGGAGAAAGGGAGTGGCCTTCCTGGTGTACTTGGGATTACCTCGGGTCTCCTTACTCTTGACATCGAACACCGATTGCCTCCTTGCAGCTTGTGCACTTTTAGGTCTGGTCTGGCCAAATCTTGTAGCATGAACTTGAGACATGAGAACAGACATGGAACATCCTTTCCTCCTCCTCACTGGGAAGTTTAAAGACCCTGCTTCCTTTTCAGCTGTTCGTGTGGGGGAGGATGTTTGGTGTGTTAAGTGTCCAGTTGCTAGGCTGCCAGGTCAGTGCTTCATGTGTGGGGGTGGTGGTAGGGCCTGTTTTACTTTATAAATGGCAAACCTTTGCTTCATGTGCCTGGTTTTTTCTTTTATCATCTGACAGCATCCTTCATCTCTACCCACTCTGGGAAAGGGCTGTGTTTTTATCTTGACAGTGAGAAGGGGCCAAAGGGTACACACTCTGTTAATAAAAAATATTTGCAGTCACACGGTTTGCTGTAAAAAAAGTGGCTCAGGTCATACATCTTGAAAGAACTAGATATTACAATTCAGGACTCAAGAGGTGCAAGACTATCTGCAGCATGCCTTTTCAACGATGTGACTACGTAAATTAGTTATCCCACAGAACACATCTCTAAAATAAACCGCAACCAGGTGCTGCACAGGGCGGCCCTCCGAATGTCAAGGACGCCACTCATGGACAAACACCCAAACTGCTACCAGCAACTGCTCTACGCTCTTGCAGTGCTTGTGCAAGACAAAGAGAAGCACAGGAACTGCTTCCAACTAACAGACTAGCGGTGCAAATGAGCCACCCTGGATTAAATCCTGGAACGGGAGCGGGGAGGATGCTATAGAGGGCAGTACTGGGTAATTAGAGAAATCTGGAGACAGACTTACACAATACTACATTGATTCTGCAATTCCTGTTTTTGTTCACTGCACTGGGGTTATGGCTGAGAACACCCTAGTTCTTAAGAAATACATGCTGAAATATTTGGGGAAGGGCTGGGGGTAATGCCTGCACCTTCCAAACAGTTCTTTTAAAAAGTAACACAGAATGATAAGCAAGTATTACTAAATTTTCATAGAAGACTAGAAGTTGTATTCTAACAGCCCTATAAATTTGAACTTATTTCAAATAAAACATTTAAAATTTTTAAATACAAGTGAAATAGAAAACCTAAAGAACAAAGAACAGTGCAAGTCTGCAGGCACAATGCTGTAAGATTCGTGTATTGTACGGAACAACTGCGGGCAGCAATTCTGTAAGACAGTTCGGCACACAGAAGTGAACAGAGGTGAGAAGTCAGTTTCCGGATGAAACCCCCACCCTGTGCATTTGCTGGATGAGTTCTCGTGCACGTTGTTTCCTGGAGCAAGATGAGAGACAGCACAGATGTCCAGAGAGCTGTGGAACCCAAAGGACGTAACGATGCAAAGTGCATCTGAAGCCAGGAGGAACTATACAACACAAACCCATTTTTTTTTTAAGAAGTCCTCTGAAAAGGTAGAAGTGATGTAGTAGGGGAGGGTCAAACCAATAGGCGAAGTAATCACAGAAAACCAGCAGTGAAAGAACTACTGTAAACTCCTATCACAGCGGTTTATTTAGGTTCACAAATGGACAGGCAGAAGAAAGCCTTGAAAACGGAAGTTTCCCTCAGTTCAGCCATGAAGCACTGTAAGCACAAAGCAGGATTTCTTTTACACATCACTAAAACACGTCGGTTCAAGATCCGATTTATGTCTAAAACACGGGTCTTAAAGATGACCATAAATCACTGGAATGATTTCTCCAAAATACAGCAGTCCAAAGTACCATCCAGGATCAGCAGCTCCACTTGCGGGGAAACACCAGTGTCTTGAGAGCTCCCAGCCAGGTAGGCTCTGAAGTTCAAAGGACCCACGTGGGGACAGGGCCAGGCTCAGGCCAAAGCACGCTGGCAGGCCCAGGTCTGCCCAGTGTGCAGCTCAGGCTTGCCCCCTCTCTCCCAACCCCCAGCCCACCCACGAGAGTGCAGGCCCACACCTCCCCTACACTTGCTGACCCCAGCCCTGGTTCTCCAGCGAGCTAGGGGGCCCTCCCCCGAGAGCACCCGCCCCTGGGGCCCAGACGCTGTGCCAAAATCTTCACACGCCTGGCGTCTGGTCAGTCGGGCCTCAGCCTAAAGGGCAGAGCCCTCAGATGCCTTCCATGACCACCCAGCCTCAAATGGCCTGTTTTTCCTCCCTGATACGTTTTCTTACTTAGGCGTGGTCTGCCCTCTTCTCACAGGAATGCAGGTCCCACAAGCGCAGGGACTGTCTGTTCACAAAGCAATCACCAGAAAAGAACAGAGCCTGGAAGAGGCCGCACCTGAATGAAAGAATTCCCCAGGACTAACCCAAAATGCACCTCCAGTCCTGACATGTAACTGAAGTTAAAGAACTCCAGGAATAAAACGCTAAAGGTGCAAGTGCTGCCGATCCCTAGCCTCGTCACGCTCTTCTTCTCGGAGCTCATCTGTTCTTGTGGCCGGGAAGTATTCACTTCTTACAGATAATTCACTCTCTTCCAAGAGCAATTTCCTTGCAACACAGATGCGAGCCGTCTCTCCAGCGCCTGAGGAAGCACGCACGCGCCCATCGACAGGCTCTCCCCCCGCAGGAGACGGCTTCGCTCAGCGCCCATCTCAACACATGCCCCTTCGCTTTCTTTCACTCCCAAATCTAAGGCAGCCCTTGATCCCGCAGCCTCTCAGAGATTTCATGCACCTGACACTATCCCTTCTCGTTCCCCAAAACCATCCTGACCGGGGTATCGTTAAACTTCAAGTCCTTATCACCACCACCCTGAGACGCTGACGCTGCAATCCTTCTCAGTTCGTCTGGCAATGACCAACACCTTCGTTCGGGTGAGGGCAGTGCCCTGACCAAGTGGCCCACAGGGAGCTGACGGGTGTGGTGCCGAGGCATGGCCACGTGAAGCGGTCTGCACAGGTCAGCCAGGCCGTGCGCCTGCCACGGTGACTGTCCACCACAGCAGCTCCATCCAGACGGGCAACACCTCCCACCTTCCTCAGAGCTGGACGCGTCCTTACAATCTCCGGACTACACCTTATCGGGACACAGCTTTATCAAGGACTGACTAATGTTTATCAGGAAACCTGCCTGTTTTCCCTAACTCCCAGGTGAAAGTTCTCCTTGGGATCCAAGTGTTTTTCCTTATTTACCAGCGGTTCTCTGCTGATGACACCCCAAACTAAAAGAAAAACTGCAACACTCTTGTGCACATTACGCTTTCTTTGGGTGAAGAGACGCGACCCCTCCAATGGACCCTAGCCCAGTTACTCTTCATCCAAGAGCAGAATCCCTGCAGTGCGACTGAATTCCCTGAGGATGAAGTATGTTGTCTCTCTCCTTTTGAAGAGAGGAAAGAAACTGTCCAATTAGTTATTCTTTCTGACAGACATTTGAAATCTGGAGTTTAATTCAGTAGTATGTCCAATTAAACACCTGATCAGACCAAGACACAACACGCCTCAGAACTAACTTCCAGAGTCCCGCTTCCCTAACAGAGAGCAACATCCTTAAGCTTATCGTGCTTTACTGTGATTTCTGTAAGTCCAAAAAAAAAAAAAAGATTTAAATCACGATTTTGGCACTACTGAGCCATGTAATAGTAATACAGCATCATCAGAACACATTTCCTCATTTTTAAACCCCACTTCTAAAATGGAGAGGTTGACACGGGTAATATTTAAGGACTTAACTGATTGACAGCAAGATCAGAACGCTCCTACGGCATCTCTCTGCTTCGGCCCTCTTGCAAATTATCCTTCACCCTTTTAGCAATGAGTTTCCCGGGTATTAGTTAACAGTCCTGGTTTCCAACTGCCATTAGAACAAATTACCAAAACCTCACAGGCTTAAAAACACGAAGTCTTAAATTCTGGAGATGAGAAATCTCCATCAACTCTCTCTAGGTACAGTGAAGATGCCCACAAGGCCGTGTTCCTTCTGGAAGCTCTGTGGGAATTAGTCCCTGCTTCTCAGGGGTGCAGAAGCTGAGCCCCTTGGCTGGAGGCCCAGATCCCACCTTCAAAGGCAGCAGCAAGCATGCCCCCGTCTCCACCCAAGGTCTGGACTCTTCCTCTGGTGAGGACCCTGAGACTACACTCGGCTAACCGAGACCACTCAAGGTAAGATCCCACATCAAGACCCTTAACCTGGTCAAATCTGTGCAACTATTCACAAGACCAAGACATGACGTGCTTCACAGGAGCCCGCATTCTGCCTACAGCAGCGCTGGGAAGATCAGTCCCTGCATTAAAAACCTTTAATGGCCACAACCAAACAAAACGTCAGAAGAAAACTATGAAACATAAACATGAACACTGAGTATACACACAAAAATACTCAACAAAATATCAGTGAAGTGAATCTAGTGACACATTAAGACAGATTATACATCACAACTAAATGGAAGTTATCTCACGCAAGGTTGCTTGAACGATCAAAGCCAATCAATTATACATCATATTAACGGAACAAAAGAAAAAACCCACAGGATCATCTCAGTAGGCAGAAAAAACACTTTTGACAAAATACAACACTATTTCAGGACAGAAAGTACTTAAACTGGGAACAGAATTTCTTCGGCCTGACAAAAGCCACCTGTGAAAAACCCACAGCTAACATCGCACTTAGGCAACCCGAGATGAAAGGGCCTCATCTTATGGTGAGGAAACAGGACTGGGAGATCTCTTGCCTCTTCTTTTCAACACTGCACTAGAGGTTCTCCTCACAACAGCTAAAAAACTAAAGAAGAAATAAAACGCATTCAGACTGGAGAAGGAACTCCCTATAGTTTAAGATAGCATAATTTTATATATAGAAAATCCTAAAAAAAAATTGCTACAAATTATTACTAATAAATTCAGCGAGGCTGAGCAAGGATACAAGATCTAATCATAAAATCAGTGATATTTCTATACACCATCAATGAATAATCTGAATATGCAACTAAGACAACCATCACATGGGACTTGTGGTCAAATTATATAAAGAATCTGAGAATTTGATAAGACAAATAACCCTGTTTAAAAATGGGCAAGAAATCTGAAAAGACCATTTCCCCCAAATAAATGGTCAATAAGCACATAAAAAGATGCACAAAATCATTAGCCACGAAAGAAATGCAAACCCAAACAAAACAATGAGATTATTTCACAAGCACCAGGAAGCTACAACCAAGATAACATAAGCCAACCAGTTAGTAAGTGTTGGCCAGAATATGGAGAAACAAACCCTTAGCGTTGGTGCTCTGGGGGTGTATGAGCAGAGTTACCATATAACCAAAAAGTATATTCTTAAGTACATGCCCCAAAGAAATCAAAATGTATGCCTGCACACACAAAAATGATGATTACAGCAAGCAGCATTCATAAAACCGTAAGAGCAGAAACAACCCAAACGCCTATCAACTGAATGGATAAATAAAACATGATACCCCCTTACAATGGAGTATTGTTTGTTAATAAAAAGGAGCAAAGTAGTAAGGTGCGCTCTAGCATGAAACTTAAATCATTATAGTAAGTGGAAAGGGCCAGTGCGGAAAGGTCACCCTTACATGATTCCAATTATATGCACTGCCAGGATGGGTGAAAACAGGAAGCAGCTGAACGGTTGCCTGGGGGCATGGCAAAGGACTGACAGTGGGAGATGGGGTTTCTTTTTGGGGTGATGGGAACTTTTAAAGTTAGAAAATAGTTACAATCACACAACTGAGAATCTATTAAAAACCACTGGGTCCTAACTTTAAATGGGTGAGTTTTATGGTGTGTGATTTACAAGTCAACAAAGTTGCTGCTTTAAATTCTCACGGATTCCTTCAGGAGTAAGCGCACTTGTGAACACAATAAACTGTCTTCAAGTAGTCTGGAGAGAAAGTAGTACATAAGCTATCTTCAGAGACACATTTTTCCTGCTGTTACATTTAACATAAAAATCACCCAGCAGAGGAGTGATCCTGACTGGAAAGTATGCGGCTTGTTACCCCAAGCCACACACACACACACACACACACGAAATGAACAGCAGGCTTCACACAATCAACATCAAAGGCTCCTCAGTGGTCACAGAGACCAGGCGCCTGTGTGCAGTGGGCCTTCGTTCTGGATGGTCGGTTACCACTCTGCAGCACAGGTCAGCCGGGCCAGTCCCATCCTCTGTTCATGAGCGCCGCCGGCGGCACCCTCACTGGCCACCTGCCCTTTCTCTTGAACACACTCTGAGGGCTTTGCACTGCTACACTGATCTTCGAGGCCTGACCCTAGGCCTGTCCCATCAAAGATATCTCTTCCACCCTCTCCAGATAAGACCCACCCAGCACCCACTGGCCTCTCACAGCTCTAACTGGCCACGCTTCTAAGTTAGAGCCTCAGCAAAACAGGCACTTTTCACCAATCCAATTCAGCTAATCCATTCCCACAACAACAGAAAGAATCACCGAGGGTTTACTTTACCTTTTACAGCCTGGATCCATCCATTCATCCATCTCACCTACTTAAAGTAATTCCCTTACTTCAGGGAGATGGCCTGTGAGCTTCCACCAGTCCTCAAGTGGACAGCGCTCTTGCCAAGACAGAGGGCCACCTAGCTGCAACAGGGGGCAACTCACAAAGCCGCGGGAGGCTCCCGGCTGCATTTACAGAAATGCACAGCCAGCAGGGGAGGGCCGCAGCACCAGCCACACTGCTCCCGAGGGAACTGCCCTGAGTGCATGAGGAGCCCCCTCCCGCCCCCCACAACTGCCCGGGACCAACCAGGCCACCTCCCAAGTTACAGGTATTATCTGTTCTTGGTCAGTTGCTACTTACTGAATTAAATTCAATTTCTGAAATATACTACATTAAAAAATCCATGCATTACCTTTAAAAGGTTAAGAATTCCTCTGATAAGCACATGATAGCATTTATGGGTTTATAACAAATAAACAGCATAAATAAGTATAAAATAAAAAGAAACTGACATGACTAAACCGAAACAGATCTTAGAAACATGACTGCAGAACTGAGGCTGCTGGACGTTTGGGAGGTCAGGAGGGGGGGACAAAAGGGGCTGAGGGTAAAGGACAATGGGCGCTTTGATTGGGGCGGGGGAGAACAGGGCGGTGAACATACCCCAGAGGAAGCACGGCTCTGTCTGCCTAAATCACATACAGTTTGTAACCAACACTACACCTCGATAAAGAAAAAAGAAAAATTTTTAAATTGTCATTTACTCACATATAACGGAGCTTGTTGTGGATTAAGTTTCATGACCCAGGATACTGAAACAGAAATGGAAAACGAAATGAGAATAAATAAAATTATCGCCAAAATTAAAAACCTCTAAGTCTGGGTGATCAATCAAGTGGGGTACGGAGGCCGGTGAAAGGCCCGAGGCGACGGTGTACCTGTTTTCAGCACACATTCAGGAAGGCAGGGAGAGGAGACTACAGAATTCCAGATTCAGTCTTTTCGGGTGGAGAAAATTATTTTCTGATTGAAAAATAAAAAGAAAATGCCCCGCCGTCACAGAGTACCGAAGGCAGTCAGAGCAGAAGCAGCACGGCTCAGGGGCGCCGTGCCCAGCCACATCGCATAGAACGCCGCCAGCCAGAGCCTCCTCCCGGGCAGCACAGGCCAGCCCAGGACCCAGGGCTCTCGTCCTCTCTGGCCCTCTCGCAAGAAGGGCGGCTACAGCTTGGAGACCGCTGTGGTCTTCCTCAAAATTAATGCCCAATTTCTGTTACTGTCAGTACATTAACTCTCACAAAATCTACAAAGACCTTTAGAGGTTTCAACACTTACTCAAATCCAGGGTGTTGGCAAAGGCGCTGCATTCTCAAGCCCATGATTCTGGACCATGAGTTTTTTTTTTTCCCCTTAAGACTTTATTTTTTGTGGGGGAGGGGCACAACAGGGACCACACTCTTTTTTCTCTCCTAGCCTAGATGAAGTCCTGGCCAGACTACCAAGCTAAACTTTTAAAAGCATGTTATTCTTAATATCCAGGAATTTAAATCTAAGGTCACCTCAGCCTCATCAGTCAAAGAAGCAGACCCAAGTGGTATCACCATGATCTGAGCTAAAGAAGGTTCCTACTCATGACAGGCAACGACTAAGGCACATGCAACCAGCAATTTAATGACGGCACAGAAACGGCGCGCGCACAACGGGTACGCACACCTCATGACCTTCTGCTCCGCGGATCACAGCCACAATAACCCAAGACAGTGAGCAGAAACCCAAGCCCTAAAGTGGAGGTCATCAAGCACCAAGTGTTTAGAATAAAGAGCAATGCCTGAGTGATCGTTCGTAACTTGAAGAACAGAATCCTCAACAGAAAAGTTCTCACAGACCTGCCAGCCTGTCAGACTGTGTAAGTCTGAGGTCAAGACTCTCCCCAAAAAAGCAGTTAGCACACACTTGAGAGAAAAAGATCTTTACCAGACGCCCCACCCCAACCATCCCCAACCAGCAGCAGGCTCGGGGCTTCAATGTGTTCTGGGAAAGGCAGAAGGAGGCAGACAGCCAGGGGCTCCCCAACACTGAAGGGCCACCTCATGCCCACCCCGTTCATTCTCTGGCCTACTCCCCACATTCTCACAGATTTCCTGGCTCAGAACACACTTTCCTTCCTGTCTGCCTTCAATCACCTGCAGAAATTCACACTGAAAATCCAGCTTGAGAAATGTAGCACTAAACAACTCCAAGTAGGGGAAAAAGGTTTCTAGCTCATGAGACTCAAACAGCAACACTTCAACAGAAACGCTGAAGCACTGGGCACTTCCCTCAAGGCTTTAAGTAGCCATTTAATTTAAAATTAAGTGCGCTCTGCTCACTGACCTACCATCAGCTCCCCAGGCCCGTCCAGACTTGCCTGAGACCCAATGGGCCAGTCTGCCTTAGCCAACTGCAGCGTTCTTGTTGCCACAGCAGAAGACACATCACCGGAGACCCAGGCATGTCCCTGGAGGGGGAATCAAAGGACCGAAGGAACCGAAGGGACAGACCAGCCTTCTGAGGTCTCTGATTTACAAGAAACGTAGGGTGCCACGTGCAAAGACCACGACCACCTGCTTGACCGAGAGGCTCCCGCCTGGCACTCAGAGAGAGCTGTGCTCGGAATCGGGACTGGTCTCCAAGCCAGAGCCCACACGCGCTTCCTGCCCGGAAGTTCAGAGAGGGATGACAACGTGTCCACTCTCCCACCCCGTCCAGGGATAGGACAGGTCAAGAATATGCTGGCAGCACAGGATGTTGAAAGAATGAGTGTCCAAAGTCATCAAGGTCACGACCCGGAAGCAACAACTAATAAACCCGCACTGCCCAGGGTTCCCGTGCGCCATGCTGGGGAAAGAGGACTGGCGTTTACAGAGCTGTACATTCAGCGTCCTATTTAACACCCACTAAAAAAGGTGATTTTCTGTATTTCACTGGTAAAAACCACATCTTTCAACAATTAAATTGTTTAACACCGATGTCAAGAAGTGGGAGAGCTCAGAGTAAAACCCAGTCCGACGACAAAAATGGGCTTCTCCTCCGACATCATGAGCAGCTCTCCCGCTCTGACCTCGACCTCGGCACTGCTGGCCTCCCTCCAGCATCCTGCAACAGCAGGCTCCCTGGCGTTACTAACTGGCTACCTCTGCGCAGCTACGTGAGCTGGCCCCAGTCAGCAAGGAACTGAGGGCGCAGGCGTGAAAGTAACAGCCCCACCGTCTCTGGCCCCGTTCTGAGCACTGCAGCAAATGGTCTTCCAGACAGTGGGCAGCTCTGTGGAGAAAATAGAACAGAAGGAAAAATAACAGGAACAAATAGGTACCACTTTAACATGGTGCCAACGGAAGGCCTCTCTGAGGTGACACTGACCCAAATGAAAGAGATTAAGAAAGCAAATCGTACAGATGACAGGTACAAGGGATTCCAGACCCTCACACTGACCCCGAAGCTAAAACACTCAAGGGTTCTGAAGCTAAACCATCAGAGCTTTGCTGCCTACATGCACTAGCCCACTGACACCTCCTCAGCAAGTCTGCCTCACCTGAGGACCGCGGGGCGGCCAGTCTTAGGTCGGCTCAGTGCAGGTAAGGCCCACGGTTACACGCCAAGATCAACTCACTGTCCTTGCTTTGTCAACAGATACTTGCTCTAGCCTTCCCCAAAAGTGAAGTGACGGGAACGCACTCTAAGTCCATTCAAAGATTTCATCGAGGAGTCTTGAGGGATGACCCTGTCATTTCTTCCTCACCCAGTAACAGTGAACGACTTTGAGTAAACCCAGAGTTTACCGGGCTACTTTCACGCCAACCCAAGGACTGTGTTTGACAGACACAGTGGGATGGTAAAAGCTGGTGGCACTTGAGACACCAGGAAGAAAAGGAAACTTTAGAAGCCAAAGAATGAATGATTTCATTTTTAGTATGTTCACCAAATCTATCACCAAGGCCCAGTCAGCTCGATCTGAGGATTTACAAATTTGAGGGTGTGTAAAAGTAAACACACCTGGAGAATTTTATTCCTCAAACATTTCCCATTTTAAAATTTTGAAAGGAAACAAGTAGCGTTTCCTTTATCAAAGTAAGACTCACCCAACTTTAATGCAACTTGTTTATATAAATTAAATAAGTGCTCACATGCAAGCAGTTCCAGGGTTCTACTGATTAGGGGAGCAAAGTTTGTGGCCCAATCTCTTCCTGCTCTTTAACAAACTCCTTGTGCATCTTTTCTTCCAGGGTGTCAGGTGTACACATCAGCACAGCGAAGGCATGCTTTAGAATGTTTTCACACCACCCGCGCAGGACCATGCAGAAGCTCAGTCTCGGCACAGGGTGCTGGAACTCAGGTACGAAGTGGTGGTTCACAGGCTGGGCAGTTTGGTAGGGAAGGGGACAGAGGGCCCTTCAACCAACCAGTATGCTGTGGCAAAATGAATGCAAAACCTTAGAAGCCGCAAAAAAAAGTTCACACCTAAATAAAAACTGGTATATACAGCAGGAGTCAGCAGACATTTTCCGTGAAGGTGAGATGGCAAATTACTTTAGGCTTTGCTCGTCATACACGACCCTACAGCAACATGGAAATGAACAGGCGTGGCCATGTTCCAATAAAACTTTATTTACAAAAACAGACAGCAGGTTAGATTCAGCCAGTGGGCCAGAGGGCCAACTGCTGATAAAAAGCTAAGAAAACACCTCCTAAGGAGCCAAAGAACAGTGTGCGCCACTCCACGTGGCAGCTTTCTGTCTCAATGTTTTCAGGCTCAATCAACTTCTCAATGCAGCAGAGTCACAGGGTGGCACACACATTCTCCAGACAGGCCGTGAAACGCATTGCATGAACACCCCCAGTTCCCTGCCGATGAACTGCATGATGCTGAGAAAGGCACTAACCGCATGACGCTGGGGCTCCTTATGCAGAGAAAGAGCACGGGAGCGCCTACCTACGCAGGGGCTGAAAAAGGAACTGAGAGACAGTCCAGCCCAGCTTACGGACACTGCTGCTCCCCGTCGCGGGGGTTCTGTGTGTCCGTGGAGACTACCACTCAACATACATTAAAAACCATAAATGGTTAAATGAAAGGCTTCAGCTTCCTAGAGACCAATTTCTCAGAATCTAAAAATAGGCTGCTGGGTAAACTGTAATTCTGAAATATAACAAAATAACCACAGAAAAGAACCTTGGAGAAACAGATACAGAAATATTAAGTGTACCTATCTCTGGGAATTACAGGGAATTTCACTCCTAAAAAATCTGCTTCTGAATCTTACACTCCAACAATGAACGTATTACTTTCGTAATCTGAAGCGAACATTCATATCTGCTGTAAGCACCCTGTCAACACTCAGTGGATCACAACTGAACTGAAATGCATTAAACAGACATTTTTTCCTAAAAGTACAAACTGAAGAAATCTACAGTCTTCACTAAAGGTGCCAGGAGCAGGTAAAAGAAACACAATTAAAATGATGTCTGTAAACAGAAATTAAGCTCATCACTCTGTAGTTAAACCCACAAATAACACAAACTGAGGAAGCCTTTAACAGGTGCTCCATGGTTAATGAAATGGTGGGGGGGGGCGGGGTTAGAGGGGAATGGCAGGTCTGGAACCTCTTAACTCAGTGATGGATGCTCACGCCTACGACCAGCTGTCCAGGTGACAAACCTACCACTTCAAAGGACAGGGCCTTAAGGCCTTTGTCATTCACAAGAGCAAAGCAACCAAATTCACAACGTGCAAACCAAACCACTCCCTAAGTTCCCGTATTTGCACACACGCTATGCCACTCTCCACAGGAGGGCAGCTGCCTGGGGCTGGGCCAAGTGTAAAGAGAGGAGTTTCACCTGCGGGGTACCTTCGTGGCAGAGCACTTCAAATGAACCTCCATGTTAAGACTGGGCTACAGTGAATCCTTCAAAACCCACAAACATCTGAGGTGAGGGTTAACGTGGAAATAACAATGCATACTCTGGGTTCTTGTAGAACACTTAGGAAAAGTAACAGAATCCAAAGGCTCTTTCCTTCACCCTACGGAGTCTAGACTGGTGGCTATACCGTGCTGTCACGGGTTGTGTGTGGAAGCTGGGAATTCTGAATAAAAGCAAAAGAAGCAGGGCACAAAAAAGCAAACACGTTCTTCCTGTTGAAGATGCCAAGTTTTAAAAAACTACAAAACACTACACATACCAATATTTTTCCTGAACAATGGACTGAGGACATCTTCCAGGAGGCACGAAAACACCTGGCTTCCGCATGAAGCGCATGAGCGAGCGCTGAGCAGCGGGCCGTAAGCACCGAGCCCGTAAGCACCGAGTCCGTAAGCACCGAGTCCCGTAAGCACCGAGCCCGTAAGCACCGAGTCCGTAAGCACCGAGTCCCGTAAGCACCGAGCCCGTAAGCACCGAGTCCGTAAGCACCGAGTCC